>VZRF01005562.1:703636-795804 GCA_013396875.1 Vireo altiloquus | reverse complement strand
GCTTCATGAATATGTTGAGTGACACGGAGAACCACAGGAATTCGGACTTTGCCCAAAAACTGTATAAAAATTGACCCTTCCGAGGCGGCGTTGTGAACGAGGGAGTTCGATGCGATAGAGGTCAGATCTATACATTCATCCAGCTCCGATCCCAGGCTCGGCACTGTCCTTTTCAATTGTGGCTTTTGTGCTGCCAAACTTTTCGGCTGAGGAACAAAATTTCTTATTGATTGATTTTAATTTGGCTATATCGTTTATTACACTTGTGTATTCCAGATGGGTCTAGAAGACAGAGCAGTGGAGAACTTCCCTTTACCATGCCTCCTGCCCACAGCAAGATAAGCTCCAGGGAAAGTGTAGTTATTTGAGAAAATGGATCACTCAGCTTCAAGAAAACAGTATGAAATATCAGAGATGCTCACGTAAAACACAAAGAAAAAAAGAAAGGAAAAAAAGGAGAAAAAGAAAAACCCAAACAAAACACCTCCATGCACACAAAGCACATTCAAATGCAGTTTTTAAAAATAATTTATGCATGGACAAAAGCGAAGTGTGGATTTTCAGGAGGGTTCAGAACTTGGAGTGCTTACTGACTAGTAAAAAAAGGGTTATCCCTCAGAGTAAACACTAAAGTAAATTTCAGGAACAAAACCAGGATTATTTTCAAACCCAGACTTCAGCATTATCAAGCCATCTTACAAAAGTACTCAGAACCAGCAAACTGAGCCACTTTGAAAGCAAAAAACCCCAAGCCTTCATTTCAACTTCAGGAAAACTGTTGTTGGGCTGCCTTGAGTAATTTTTAAAACAATACCATAAAATATTCCAAACCATCATTAGATGTGGCCTTGTGAATTGCACAGAGAGTCAATACTGCCGAGGAGCAAATCTGGATGGTAATCACAGAGTGCAGAAGTAAACCTGTACTTTAATTTCATTCCTATAATAAGGTTTTTATATTAGATACTACTCCATATGGGGTTTTTTGGTTTTGTTTTATTTGCATTTTCTCCCCTCTCATGCTTTCATTCATAAATTCCGATGGGACTTTCTGCCACTTCTGATGTCACCAAACTCCACAAAGGTTTCAACACATAAGATGGATTCAATGGAGCTTACTGAACTTACAGAGTAGGCCCAAAGTGGAAAAATCTGACATAAATCCATGTGAATGTGCAGCAACACCAATGAAAACTAAAAAGTGAAAAATGAGAAACTGATAGGAAGTATTTACTGCCACTCAGATATTGAAAAGGATGTTATGATTTCGTGTTTTAATAGGCTAAACATAATTTCTCTATCTGTGAACTGCACCTGATACATTATTACCATTGTACCTCGGGCTACCACTGGGCTTGATTTTATTATGCAGTGATTTAGGTATCTGCCTTATTTCTGTTATACAAGTTGCCCAGCTGATTCATAGAGCTTACAGCTCCGACAGCCCTTGGAAAACAAGAGATCAAGAGTGTACTACAGGATACACACTAGCGCACTTTAAAGGATATACATGAATTTGAAAAGTGTGCTCCATGACTCAATGGATGTGACAGAACTTTCTGCAAAACTTTTAATTCAGTCTCATTGCCTCTACTCACATCCTGATCTTGTCCTTTTGCAGAGCTCACTTCCCATTTCTTCTGTTTAAAATGCTTTTGGTATTTAATAATAAAAATTATGTTACCTATTGTCTAGACTAAAAGGTTGTTTATCATTTCCCTTTGGCATGACTGTGCTGTATTTTACTTCACAATAGCAATTGATTCAACTTTTCATCCTCTTTCTTGTTTCTGACCTTAACAACATAAGACCAAAGAGTTTATGCCTCAGTATGTTCTGATTGCTATTTGATTTGAAGGATGGGGAGAGCAAAGGAGGGCTGATTTGTCACTTTTTAAAAATTATATCATTATTATCAATGTAACAACATCCCTCTATGTTATCTTCTTTTCTTTGCTAGTTAAACCAGCAACAAACTCCTACATAACCTTCTAAGTTCTTGTAAATTAGATAATAATTAGGTAGTAAGACAGTTCAGCACTTCCAAAAGTTTCTCTGCAGCTAAAGAGATTGAAGTGAGTGAAACTCTATGGACAATGGTCAGGGTTTGCCAAACAGTTGTCCTGTTAGGCAGTGATTTGCAGTGCAAATCTAGTTAATTTCGTGTGCTTTGGACCCTTGTGATTTATTGTCAAAGGTCTCACACCCGATTATGGACGCTTTCAGCCCTTGATTTAATATCTCAGTTTTGTTATTCAAACTCTCACGGCAGTATGTAAACTTCTTGTAAATACTTTTACTGAAAAAAAAAAAGAAAAAAGCAGCCCAACAAAAAATCAAACTCAAAATCAGAACTTAAAATAGCACATTTCTTGATGGATTTTAAAAGTTAAACATTAATTCAATTTAAAGTAAAATGCAATAAACCTCATCATACTGTATTTAAAGCTATTAAATATAGATTTCCATTTATATATTCTTGAATATTAGCAAACTACTTAGTGGCTGGACACATCAGTATTTTATGCCTTTTGGATTCACTGAAATAACCAGTATTAGCAAGACATGAATTGAATTTATTTTAATACTGGCAAACAGGAAAGCTAATTAGTGGCAACAGTTTACTTCAGAACAGGATTTTTATGATTTGCTGGGTTATGACCTATAATTAAATGTATTTTATGTGTTTCTTCAACCAAGATAATTGATATAATGCATAAGGCAAGATGCTTTAGGGCCATTTCTTTCTTAAATGCAATTAAAAATAAACCTCACTGTCAAACATAGAATGTGTTGGAGATTCTGATGCTCAAAATCTTTATGTCAGTGTTATGTGGTTATATGAAAAAAAAAGAGAGAGAGAAGAATGAAGCAATTTCTTTAAAGTGGCACTGATGAAATCACCCATTTCCATAAAATCCCATATGCTTGTAATTTAACCCAAATAAGCCTAAGAATATTAAGAATAATGAGCTTGCACAACAGCACTTTTAAAACCCACTAGTCAGCTTAGTGTTTTCAAAAAGACCTGAGCACATCACCTGAAAAGATTGCACCAGTCAATTCATTCAATGAATTGATTTTCATTCAATCTGAAGAAATACTACATTTCCACTGAAGATGTCTTGGGAACAGACAGAAACTATACAGAATATTAAATCACAAAAAACCCACCATTTAAAATGATTCAATCTGAACTCTTAATTACATAATTAAGAGCAATAAAAAAATTAGGTCTTTTTAAAACTTGTGTGCTAACAGCATACAAAGCAGTAAAGAAAGGTCGTACATTTAGTGAACTTATCACTGTGACAGTCTCTAAAATGTGTTATTCCTGTCTTTCGAATCAGTATAAACTGGTTTAGGTTTTCTTCAACATGATTTGTTTAAAATACTAGTTCATGCTCTGATAACATTCAGCAGGTAATATTTCCACTATTTTCAGGAACAACTACTGTGTTACTGAAAATAACTGCAACTGACAGAACAACATGTGAGACTTAACTAAACTTAAAACAGGAAATAAAAGAAAAAGTGGGAGTTATGGGCTGAGAGAGCAAAATGGATAGAAATGTGAAAAACAAATATTTAAGTCGGAAGGTGGCATAAAAAATGATAGGACATTTTCCTTTGATGCCCATGTGCTCTTCAAAGTTTTCAAGTGTTTCAAAACAGTAAAGAACTAAGCAGGTACAGAATCATATCTTCTAAATTTAAATTTTCAATTCACCCATTATTTTCTTGGAATGGACTAGGTTTTCAAAGTCAAGTTAAGATTGGTACTAACTAAGCTAAAACAGGTTTTGTAAAACAGCTGAAAAGAAAAGCCTGATGTTAAACTCCTCACCAAAAGAACATTTCTTGCACATTTGATGCAGGTTTGTTAAGAACTACAGTATGAAATTCAGAGCTGTAAAATACCATGAAGGTGGATGACTCCAAAATTTTTTGAAGACTACCTCTTGTGAAAAAAATAGCACTCAATTCAAACAGAAAAAAAGCCAATGTTACTAGGCTTTATCATAGGCACACAAATAGATTTAATATGAAACTAATTTCAGACAAGCATACATTTACATTATGGGAACATTGTAAAACTGGTGTATTACACAGGCTAAAAATACATAGGCTTTTTTTTCTGAAACCTCTTCATTCGAAGTAAAAGGATACAAAGTGGTGCACCAACTGTTGTGGGTGAAGTGTCCTTGTAATTTATCCTTGTCCTGTGTAACCAGCACTTCATTAGTTAACACTGGAACAGAGGTGACCACTGCCATGGATTTGGGTTCATTCTGAGGGCACCAGTTCCAGAAGTGCTTGCTGAAAGTCACATTGCCAAGGGTGGCTTCAAGTGAACCACCACACATAGACAGTACTTGAGAAGTATTCTTGGGTCCTGGAGCCCAGCAGTAACTGAAGCTACAGTCCCCAAACACCTAAATTCTGGCATTTTGGCAGGAAGAGAGGACAGTCATTAACATAAGGGACAAATGCAAATACAATATTGTTGTGATGGAATCCAGTTGCAAAGACGAAAGAGTAGGGATGTTCTTAGGAATCTCCATCCAGGCACAGACAAATGGCCAGTAATCGGCAACATCCATCCATAATAACCTACCTCCCTTTGATCACATAAACCACTCATCTTCTGATTCATTAAACAGTTTTTCCTGATGGGTAATTAACTGCCAACTGTCAGCAAGGGCTTTGTTTGGGTTTTTGTTGTTTGGTTGTTTTGGTCCCACCTCCTTCCCCAAAGACAGAAGTTACTATTACCAGTTAATACTATTGCCCTCATGGATACAGCAAGCAAAGCATTACTGCCTTCTGCATCCTTTTGCCTTCTGCCCACTCAATTTCTAAGAATACCTTGAATTTATTACAGAAATTTTGACTAATCTAACCATGTTTTTATAGTGGGAAAGTGTCCACAGCATTTAAAATTAAAGCAACAAATTACTTGAGTTACTGTAAACTGTGTAAAATTCTCAAACTCCTCTTGATTTTAACTTTAAAACAAAATAAATTTACACAAAAAACCCCTAAAACATTCTATACTAATTATTTCTTGAGAAAAAATAACTACCAGATCAGTTGTCAGAGGGTACTGCAATACTCTCCACATGTAAATATTCTCTTTATACATCAAACCACTCATCACCTCACTGAAAAGAAACATTTCTTACACTTACTGCAAAAATTTTCAAGTCAATAGGACCCTGATAATAAATTAAGTGATAAATCTTTTCTATAAGCAACACATAAATAAAATGATGTTTTAACATGTCGCTATCAGATCTTCTCTTTATTTCATTACGCTGGAAGGATGAACTAAATGAATGCTTTTATTTTGACAGAGAACCTCCTCATCCTCTCTCAGTTTTCTTCTCACTTGTGAAGACGTCTTAGCCCCCCTCTGTCAACTTGAAAGCTCTTACTGTCACCAGCCAGAAAGAAAACACCTCACTATGTATGAGGACTCTGGTATGCCAATGGATTTGGCTGTCAGGCACTGAAAAGTACTGTCACTCAGTGTCAGAGGACTAACAAAGCAATTATCAAAAAAATCCACATTCATGAAGCTGAAGACATGCAGATTAAAATGAGACTCAGACAAATCTAGCTAGAAATCTCTCTCCAGACTAAAAAGGTGTGACTTTCATGCAGATTGCACAAAGCCTTGTTTTTTTTATTATCCCCTACATGAACAAAAGAACCCCAAACCCCCCTGTTCATTATTCAAGACTTGGTAAGTATTTGAAATGCTATTTTGTGGGAAATCCTATCAAACCAGCAACTAGAAAAACACAATTTTTCTATTGCCAGCTATATGGGCTAGAAAAGTTATTACTTTGATGGCTGGTCAGGGTAAAAAAAAAACAGTCTAAAGAAGCCAAATGCATGGAGGATGGTGAATTTAAAAAGCAGAATTTCGTATGAAAAGAAATTCAGATAGCCAAGCAGTTGTGTCAAACAAGGAAATGCAAGATAAGATCACTAAAATCACACAGAAAATTTGAGCTACTGAGAATACAGTATTTAGTTGCTCAAGAAAAGCGTTTACAAGGAAGAGTATAAAACTCCTAATGAAGAAAAGCAGAGCACTGGAAAAGAGCAACTGAAGAGCATTGACATTGATCTGTTCTAAGGAGCAGCAAAGGACAATCCTTTCACACGTGTGACGATACAAATTCTCAGCCTACCAGCTTTGCCAGTATGACATATTCTTATGATATATTTCAGATTAAATAACCATTTTATACTCCATAGTACCTTTCTTAATTGGTCTCCCTGCACACTTTAAACCTGCCTAAACAAATCAACTCACAGAGAGGGGGTTACTTTCTGAAAGGTAAGTCAGGTTAAAAGAAAGTCCTTAGCCTAAAAAAACAAACTTCTACTTAATTTCATATTTCATTAAAAAGAACAAATGAACTCTTCACAGTTTTAACATTTTTAAATTTGGTGTAGCTCTGAAAAAACCCCTAGAAGTATTTGCACAGCTATGACTAGTTTTCACTTTTTAAATCTGCACTTAGTTAATATTGCAATGTGGAAACAGCAGAAGTGATGATTTTCTGGATGCTGGGAGGAAAACTATTCTGCTGAGTTGATGAAGATAACTCATGAACTAGAGTCATCCATTTGAAAGCACATTTTTTTTCCTTGCTTGTATTTTATCCTAGATATAGCAAGATTCCTTAGACTTTTTGAATGCATTTAAGATTGTCTGCTCCCACTTTCTTACCACTATTTCATTGAAAACTGTTATCATCTTTGAATCATTGTTTGAAAGTCATCAGATATGTATCCAATACATTTAAAAGAGACATATAAATCTTAAGTTGCTGCCAGGTGCTCAGTAAAGTTTTGAAATTTCACAAATCCCACCATGACACATCAGGCTTTTACATTAACCTTCAAAGCAGCAGTGCACCGTGACAAGAAAAGCATGTGTCAAGAGTTTGGACACTGTTCAGTCTCAGTCATGCCAAACCCGAAAATACAAGAAACATGCAGGTGGAAAAGTGGTGTAAAATGTATTGTATGATTTTAATAAATGAGACATTGCACTATGAGACATTGCACTATCATTGGAATAACTGAAAATAACCAATCTGCTGATATATTTAGGGGAACAGTCTGTAGGATTTGCGAGAAAAGCCTATAAAAGATACAAAACCTTCAAGATTTTATCCTGTACTTAAAAAAAAATCACTAGTCTTTGAAAATTAACTGTCTTTTAAGATATTTCTAATTACGTTTGTAAACTCAGAATTATATATAAAAGATCCAATCTCTTTGTTTTGCCTCTTGTAAATTATGCTATGTCTTCAGCATTTATTGGCTGAAGGGTTGCAGAAGGAGAGTTGGTGGCTGCGAATTTATGACATATGCCAATATAGTGTATTCTTTACTGTCCATTTCTTTTTCTTTCACTCACTTTTCACTTACTAGTTTCTAAGTTAGAGTGGTTCAGCTTCAGGAAAAACATAACGAATGACACTTCTGTCCAGTGTCTCAGGCATTGGCACAGGCACTAAGAACAGCAGAAGTGGTCAGAGAAAGCTAAGAGGGAAACTTAATTAGGGAAAAGCTAATTTCAAAAACAAAAAAAAAGTGAAGGCTTTCAGCTGAACTCAGTCACAAGCCAACACAATCCAGAACTGCACATATAAAATGCTTTGCCAGAGCTTTGCTGAAATCCTGGCCAAGTTTGGGTTTGCCCAGCTTGTGTAATTTCCCAGCAGGCTGCATTTAAAAGTTATGTCACCCTCCAAGTTGTCTCTGGTGACAAATGTTTCCATAAATGCTAACAGACTTCAGTGCTACCTCTTGTTTTGTCCGTGTGTGCAAGAAAATGTTCAGGTCATGAAAGTGATTGCTCAGAGCCCTCTCATAGACGGAGGGACAGCAGTGGCAAGCAAGGTAGAGCAATTGTTATTTAAAGGGACTCCAACAATGAAGCCTCCTTCAGACGCTTGATAACATGAAAGCAATTAGAGGAAAAAACCAGTGTCAACCATACCCATTCAGATTTGCCTTTTTCTTGAGTGTGAATGCCATTTACACGCTGGGGGTTGAATTACTACACTCAAAAGAATCATTTCATTCTTTTGGTTGAATATTTCAGGAACGTAATTTTGTTTTTAAAAAAAATTAAAAATTGCTTCGGGTTTTAACAGCCATAATTATATTTGGCAAAAAAAGTCCACAGGAAAGGTGTGTGCCCTTTTTAAGAAAAGCAATTACTCTGCTCCGGGTTAAATCATTTCACCTGCTGTGAAATATTTAAAATCTCTTTTGCTACTGAACACAGGTAGTTGCTTAATAGAAGGGTCATGCAGGCATTCACAAAAACACTTCTTGCAAAACACTCATACGTCTGCCAATAGTAGGTGCATTCAAAAAATTATTTTTGTATAATTTTAATTGCCAGTAGACTTGCAAATCTTTTGTAGTGATAAAAGATAAGGGACACTCAGCGCTGCTAGAAAGTTCCACAAAAGCAATTTGTCTTGGAGGTTTTTAAAGAAATCATTCATGCTATTGTTAACAGATTGGTGAAAAAAACCTCTTAGCACACAACTCTAACAGACGCAATATACCTCCTTTATGATTAGTGATACCATTGCTGCAGCACACAGCGTATTTCTCTGCCTCTACCCAAAAATCTGTGATTATGAACATTCTCCATGGTTCTTCCTCACACAGATCAGCATCTCAGACCTGACTTTCAGGGAAACTGGAAGTTATGCAAACCTGCACTCAAACACACAAATTGCTCTTCCAGGATGAATTCCATATATGTGCATAGATGGAAAATCTTTATCCCTGATCTGTCTGCAAGCAAACACATCCCAGGAGCAGGTCTAACACTTAGGACAGTGTCTCAACACTCTGCAAGACAGAAGGTGCCCAAGTGGGTACATTTCAAACTGCAATACTTGAACCAGAAAGGTGAGAAATACAAGCTGGAGGCTGAGGCCTTGAGCAGTGAAGACACTGGATGGGGCAGAGAGGACCACAGGCACGGAGTCACAGGAAACGAGGCACAGACTCAGCACTGGCGACAGAAACCTCACCAATAATCAGCTAAAGGAATGCAGATCTGCAGCTTGACAAAAGTGCTTTAGGAGTAACAAAGACAAGAATAAAAAAGAGTATTCAGGATATGTAACAGCCATGGAAAAAACACACAGCAATGGACAATAAAAGATACAATTCCATCATCTTGTTATGCACAGTTCGGATCTGTCACTAGTTGTACCCAGCATGTTTTAAGTGTTAGGTTTGACACCTATTTCATCAGCTCTGGTAAGTGAGAGTGCAGTGTGCAGCAGGGAGTCAATGACTTGGAGTAGTTTGTAAGATGCAGCTACTCTGAAGGTCTGGACTTGTTCACAGCTCCTTCAGGACTGGCTAAGTGACATTGGTGCAACTTTCACTAACACAGCACAGCTCCCCTGCTGTTTGGAAATGTTCTTATTTGCTACAATAAGCGCAAATTCTTTCTTATTACAGAATTCCAGCTCCTCACACATCAAAATTATACATGTAGAACACTTAGTAGAACTTAAAATATTTATATTTTATCATCATGATAATGAAAGTCATTGCTTAATTATATAATTAAATCAAAATTAGGAGGTGGTTAAAGAAAGCATGATACACCAACGGGTTCATTTCATTTATTGAGTACAATTACTTACAGACTGAACTAAAATGAATAGATAGGAGCTATTTTAACTCTTCTGGTGAGTTATCTAGTTTGCACCAACATTAGCATGGATAGTTGAAACTACTTTTTAGTTTTAAAAACAATCTCAGAAAAAAATACATAGGGTCTAAAAATGCATTTCAAAGCCTTTTTAGGCAGCTTCACAGCCTTTTCATTACGTCCAATATTTTCTGTGTATTTTATCCCAAGTGAATACGTGGTTGTCTAGAGGAATGTGTATTTTTCCATCCTGAAGTACACAGTAAAAGGAAAAATGATAATTTATGCTTTGTTATTCATATGTAACAAACATACAAATTTACTCAACAAAAGGAGTCCAACCACCTTATTTCACATTTAGAAGGGTATATTTGCCATGAAAGGGGCATCCCTCACAAAAATGCCAGGTTATAAAGACCTGCCAGCAGTGGATACAACAGTATTTGCATCCCACTAAACTCTGCAGGAAAGCCCTGTTATCACCAAGGAAAGTTGGCAGCATTTAGCAGGTCATCACCTTAACAAAAACAACAAAGAGGACAAATCGACAAATCAACGTTTTGGAGAGTGAACACCGACATGATGCATGCATTACAGCTACAGAGAGTGCTTTAATAAAAGGCACATGGTGGCATGTATTCATGTAAACAGGAACGAAATAAATATTTTTGTTTTTCAGAAACTTTCCAAAGTTGTCATTTTATTTCTAGTTTCAGAAAGCACATATGTGTACTGTTTCATAAAAAAAAAAATTAATTAGGGATATTAAAATCAATAGAAGGAAAAAAAAAAAATTCCCAAACCTAATTTGCATAGGTTCTGAAAAGGGACAGTCTGCAATAGCATAGAGCTGTGTTTCACTATAATTAAACTAAGTGACGGATATTAAAATTAATGTTAAATTGGTCTGATCATGTTTAAAAAGACTCTATCCCCAGTTTAGAAGATATGCAGGATTTACTACATGAGGTCACATAATGCTACTTCTAGCTCAAGTCTAGCTAAAGGCATTGACATGGACCAGAAGAGAAAAAATTATAAAATTTGACAAAATAATTATCATCTAACTCTATCCTGATTCACAATTACAAAAATTAAATAGCTGCAAAATCAAAACAGAATAAATTTCAAGTTTTATTTCTGTGTACTTTCTCTGTATCTGTTTCAAGCAAGGGACTAAAATATCAACATAAATTATTTCCATATCTTTATCTGAGAGCATATTCTTCTCCAGACCATACATCTCTAGATATTGGAGGTTTTTTTTGAAAGTATTGAAGTAAAAATGGAAGACATTTACCACTGTAACCATTAATTGTCCCTCCACATTTATATGTAATCTGTCCTGAAGGGGTAACCAATTCCCACTCCTGGAATGTATACGAATGAACCAACAAACAAACAAATTCAAGAACTACCTGGCAAGTGAAAACAGACCTTCTGTGTCCATTGGGATTGATCTACATCGTAAATCCATTCAGTGAAAGTAATGTTTTCCAGAGGCTTTTAGGCAAATCTGCCTGAAATGAAGGAAACTACAAAGTATTCCACAGAGATCTTCCTTTTTTTGTTCATATTAGAAGCAAAATGTTGCATTAGGCAACAACATTTTCAACCAATGGTATGAACCACAGACAGGGAGATGCTGTACATCCAGGTCATTGCACAAACAACAACACAAAGTAAATCAGTTCTCAAAAGTATGGCCAAAAATCCTTCAAAGATAGGGAAAATAATTTGATAATGAAAGTTGTGACAGGATGTGCTCCTGTTATCCCAAAAGCAATGCCTTTGGGATCTACCTGCAAAAGGTTCAGATTAAAGCAGTTGACAGGATAACCTACTTAAAGAGCAACCAAAAAAATCAAACAAATCAAAAAACCCAACAAAAACCCTCACACAAAACACCAAACAAACAAAATCCACCATCTGGAGAGGCAGCAAATTTGATCTAAGGATTCTGAGGTATTTGCCTGAGTAACACCTTTTTTAGTTGCAATCCAGAGAGAGAAGGCACAGTTGGGCAGCTATTACCTTCCTCATCCATCTCTGCCCCAAAATGCAAAATAAAAGAAAAATAAAAAAATAAATGGGAAGAAGCCAGCAGTGGTGAAACAACAAAGAACATCCAGACAGTAGCAGATATTGACATCAGAGGAGTACCACTGTTCATGACAAATTTCTGGGTATCAGTTTCTCGATTGCTAACAGCAGCCATGCTAGTCACTTGAAAACTTTGTCTTTCTGAAGCACATAAATAATACACAATAAAACACAGTCCTATTCCTCCAGCATGACATCTAAGCAAAAAACACCCTAGGAGCAAAAAAGTCCATTACAGAATCTCAATGACACCGATTTGGCAAAAATTCAATTAAAGAGAAAAGCTGTTAGCAGAGGATGGCTTGCACTCACCCATTAACGTGATTTTTGACAGTGTTACAGGATGATAATCAGTCTAATGGCTTTTATGGATTTCAATCTTCCAGACTGGCTTAAAATAATAATTCTGCCTTTAAATACAAGCGCCTGTGAGAGCCTTGTTACACAAACATCCAGAACAACACTCGAATTCTCATTCAGAATTGCAGTATGGGCAATATGGACAAATAATGCACATGCAACACAGAAAACCCACAGCTAACTGTGTGTTAGATTGAGTTACAAGAGCTGCTCAGAGTAACTACATTAATTACAGGGTCTCCTCCATGAGTGTTATCAAAACACCCAAGTTTTTTTACTCATTTCAAACACTTGAACTACTCAACATTTTAGTTTCAGAATCTGCAATTCATTCAGCTCTCACTATTTCATTTGGCATTCCTCTCACTTGACGAGTATCAGAATCTCTTTCCCTTGGTTTTCTCCTCAGCTGCCTGGCAGTTGGAGGTACCTAACAAACAGTTTGGTGGGTTTCAGCCCACTCTTCCTAAATATTTGCAAATTGGGCACAGATACTACTCCATCAGATTTTACAGATGTCATCTGCTAATGGCTAAATTTATCAAGGATGTACTCTACAGTAGTTTCAAAAATAAAATGCTTTTGATTTACTCCATCACTTACCAGCATTTCTCAAAGTACTGGACCCTGCCTGAAGGAATGTTTTCTGCAGTTTCTCCACGATCACAGTTCCTGCAGTAAGCAGCAATTCACTTTTTGGGGTATGCAGAGCTCAGAGAAGCAGAACTGGAGCCACCCAGTCACATTCTCTGCTAATTGTCCCCAGTCCGAGCTCTTTAGCACTTTCTATAGACCCTACCACATGTGAAAACTTCTGTGGTAAGAATACTCGGTATTTATTATATTTATGTAAAGAAAGAGAAGCACAGCTCATTCAAATTTTATGCCCAGGGGACACTGCAGCAGCTGCACAGGTATAATTGCTTGTCAATGACAGGGCACAAGCAGGAGGCCAAACAAGTGCAGATTCAAGCATATCCTTTACACTATTCCTTCCTATTACAAGGTGTGTCTGACAGGTGTTGGAAATGTGAAAAGACAGTGAACATCAGATAATGAAACACCAATAAAGTGCCAGGAGGTGAATGTGACTGCCTACATAGACAGCACATGAAAATGCTCACCACAGAAACATGAAAAAACCCACTCAACCCTGATATTATCCAGGAAGCAAGATGTAAAACAAAGTATTCCAGAACAATCTCCAGTAACTACAGCAATCACATGACTCTGCACTGTCCAAAGCCCTTGATTTACAGTCATGTACTTTTTGTGCTGTAATGGACAGGTGCAGCCAACTATGACAATGAGAAATTGCTTCTTCCATAGGCTGGACTGACAACCTCTTCTGAAGATAAATGTTTTCAGATGCAATAAGGATTAATGTCTCATTACAACATGACCAAGAATCTCAGATACTCTACAGGTCTTCCTAAAACAAGTCAGATATTAACAGGCACCAAAACATCTATCTGATGGCATGATCTGAATATGACACAAGGCTGGTTTACGATACAGTTCACCTGGATTCAAGCACAGCACTGGTTTCAACATGAAACCTGAACATGTACATCATGACACTGATCTACCTTTTAGAGTTATGCATCAATTATTTTACATGGTGACTTGAGTCATATAATTTTCCTGCAGTGGTATGTTACACTTAAGAAATGCAAAGTATGATGTAACTTCTATTTTTTGTTTTGGTACCTGGCAATCTTGGTGGAAACAGACTTACTGCTTTGCTTAACCTATAAATAAATCCAAATTACTTCTGTCTTGATGAGCAATAATCCTGAAAATTGTTTACAAGTAAAAAGCAAAAAAGTAGCAATTTTCACCACTCACTTCTACTCTGACATTTCAGCCAGAAGCACCTGTTCCCTTCAGGGAAGAGAACAGTCAGTAAAACAGGACAAGCACTAATGTTATCCATGCTTTTATCCCTCTGTGACCAGCTGACTGGAAACACCAAGGTCACTCAAAGACTCAAATCCTGTTTTAGAAGAGAGAAAATTCACTTCCTGAGTATTTACATTTTCTGTAAGTGCAATATCATTTGAGCAGAAAATAACTAATGTGATCCTAGGCCCACTTTTAACAAAGTAAAATCTTAAAAGAAGCAAATCAATAAAGGAGAATTAGTTATAATTTTGGCTTTATCTTCAGAACTTAAGAAACAAAAATTCCTGAACTCTAGTTCACGTCAAATCAACATAACCCCAATCTACATCTCTTACCAGGCTTCTTTTTTCATTTAAATTGCAAACTTCATACCTGATGGAGAAAGAAACAAACAAACCAACCATAAGACAACAACAGTTCTGCTCAATTTAGAGCTTGTTTCACACAGCGTGACTGGGGGGAGAGCCTACAATGTTCAAAAAACCCCAACTTATTTACTGGGCATTAGAATGACATATTTTGAAAAATGTACAAGCACTAGCTCCTTTTGATGTTTTTAACTCTGCCTTTGCCTTGTAGAATATATTTCACTCTGTACCTTTAAGAAGAGAGAGCCTCAGTCACTGAAGTGCTACATTTTATTCACAGATTTGGTATTTGTTGAACTGGGATAATGTATTGCCAAGTTCTCTGAATCAAGTCCCAGTCTCCATTTTGCTCAATTTTTCAGAGGTCACGGAAGAGCAAAACCAAGAAGTGGTGAAGTGAAGCAGAAAAATAAAAACTAAACTCAGACTGTGCGCTTATAATAATTTTTTATTCTTAATAAATCAGTTTAGTTTTTTTTGTTTTAATTACATTTGACTAAACTTGTGGCTGAAAATATGGAAATTAATACTAGGAGAAAAGACAGTGGCAGGAAAGCAATGAGAAAGCTTCTGTAAATTGACATATTTGGATCAGACCAAGACAGCTGAAACCTGTCCATTTTTCTGTATTTCCACTCTACCTAAAATGAGTTGCAGAAAAAGACCATACCTCAGTACTACACCTGAACTATTGATCTGCCAGGACACAGATTCCAAGTTTCTCTTTCTTAGTAACACAGGAAATGGTCTTCTGAAAAAAGGAGATTATAAGAAGGGGAAACTACATGCAAAGCTGTAGTTATTCTACAGCACAGAATGTAGAATTCTACGTCACAGATTGATGGGAGAAGTGAACAGGCAGCTCACTTGAGATTTATAAAAGTGTAGCATTGGCAAATACCTACAGGGGATGAAAAACAAAACCAAACCATAAACAGAACAACGACAACAAAAAATGTCAAGCAGCAAACCTAGATGATTTAACAGGCCTTTGATAAACTAGGAATATCAGGGCCCTTCACCTTTTTCTGTCTCCCCAGCACTGCATAAGTCATTTTTTGGCAAATTATTTTAACATTCAGTTTTCACCTGATAAATCTTTTTGCTTGTACAATCCATTTTGGAGGCATAACTTGTTTTCTTTGCTAAGATTTCATTTCCTCCCATCTCAGAACTTGATGAAATCTATTTCTTAGTTCCTCATCTCCCAGTGAAAGCTGACAACAAGCATCAGACAAAATGTAGCTGTCCCATATGAGGTAATTCGTTTCTGTCAAAGATTAGACATTTTTTTCCCTTAACATGAGATGACTGATATTGTTCTGCAAGATCCAAAGGGACAATTTAACCACTTAAGTGCTAAGAAATCCTGAGGTCTGGCTTTTCTCCTCAAAGCACACAGTTCACTGGTGAAAGCAGATGGAAGCCTCTAGAAGGTCCTTTCTTTTGATTTGAGGCTTTGCCTCACTAAATTTAGGCCTAATCAGGTATTTTTCACTTGATAAGTTCTTCAAAATAGAAACATTTTGAAATTAAATATTTGAACTCTTCAAACCAGTCAAAACTGATTTTCTTCTCTATACAGCACAGGAAGAAAACCTGAGGCATGTTAAACTCACTTATGACTATTCATGACCTAAGTGATAACAAATTATTTTAATTGAAATGCAGCTCTCACCCAACTTTCCATCTATGTTAAATCATAATCATCCATCGAAACTCAGGGAAACCCAAAACATGTGAGCTCATCATCCAACTCCCTAACAGGGAAAGGTGAGAGACAGAAGCGAGATACAAACCCTGCTGCAGCACCAGCGGGTCAGTCCTGCTCAGCTCCGCACAGCACCAAACCTTCCATGCTCCTCCCGTTCCACGGGACTCAAACATGCAGGAAATTTGGGCATCTGTGGGGACCAGGGGTGCTTGGAGCAGGCTGACTCAGCAGCTGCAGTTCAGTGGTGCTCCAAGGAATCGCAAACAGCAGATGAAGGAACAAAGCCAACCCAACCCTCTCTTTTAAATGGCCTTTAGGCCCTCAAGGCTCTTCGGCAAAGGTCTGGTGATGAATTTGCTGCATCTGGCCACAGCCGCAAGCATAGCATGTTATTTTATTTCTAACCCTTAACTGAAGCCTTTCCAGAGAGATAGATGAAATAAATAGAGAACAAAACGTTTTGGTGCTGGCATCTGATGTTTTCCTCAAGAAGTAGCTCTTGATGCCAAAAATACTCAGGAATCAGTGTTTGAAAGGTTAATTAGATTCTCCATAAGCATTTCAATTACAGGAATGAGACATTAGCCCATCTAATACATATTTAATATGTATCCCTACACATCCTATTTGTTTCAGATTTTTTCTGCCACAAGATTTTTCTTTTGCAGACAGCGTCATTAATCGCAACTTCCTCTGACAACGTCATGTTCTTAGATGAACTTAGATCACCTCTGGAGGCCAAGGGCTACTCTAATCGAAAGATTTTTAGTTAGAGTTGTTTACTTCTTCCATCTGCAACACAAAACCTGCTCTATTCACAGCACCACAGCAGCCCAGAAGTGAACTGAATGCTGTGTTTCTCACACCAAACTCTAAATCTGAATTCTGCAAGATGAAGCTGTATTTTAAGACCCAAGATACCCTGAGTAGCCATGAATTATACACAGAGCTGCCCAACCTTGTTAACTGCACAGGAGTAGTCATGCAGAAATTCTGGTCCGTAGTACACCCTCTGGATTTCATTCTGGTTTCAAATTACATGGAATTAGATGTAGTTAAATAAGCATTTGTGAGATGAGTTTCATGTTCTGAAAGAACAGTTTTCTTTTGTAAAATATGGCTTTATCAAGTTGAGAACAATTTGCAGGAATGTCCTAATTGTTCCTTACTCTTATTTAGAAAGTGTAACTAATAATGGTTCAGCAAGATATAAATATTTAGTTTGAATTTCACTAGTTCAGTTTCTGTTAAATTTCTATAAACAAAAAGTATTAAGAGTAGTTATAGTGGTTTAACAAGTTACACTTCAAGTCAAATAAACAAGGGTGAAACATTAAAAATTGGTGACAGATGAATAAAAGGGAATGGAAATAATTTTGAGAATAAATGGTGATACCATGTCTGTGCTAGGGTTTGAGGTGTTTTTTTTTTCCATATCCATAAGATTAATTTATAATTTCTCCCCTGTACTCAATAAGGGCAGAAATCCACCCAATGTCTACCATTCTATGGGGAAGAGGGTGGGAGAAAAACTGATACAAGGAAACACCCCATGCTTTGTACAGTATCTGTGTTCCCACTTTATGGCTTCTGGGGTGGGTTTTTTATGTATATGTAATTCTGAAAACATTTGATTAACATACAGGATGAATTTCCCTCAGCCTGTTTTAAATTAAATCCAAACAATTTGCCAATACTGAGCAGACTGACACCGTCTCTGTGTTTCACAGATCTGTAGCAGTGAGCCCAAATTAGTACTCATTCATAGAAGCAGTGAGAATTCTCAAGCCTTCAGCAGAAGTAGGATTAGATCTATGCTAACAGAACCCAAGGAAAAGTTTTCAAAAAAGAAAAGAAAAAATGCTATATTTGCAGCACTTTTATTTTTCAAAAGTGATTGGAAGCAGAGACAAATTTTTAAGAAGAAAGTAAAAATTGCTAATAAATTTTACTGTTTTGCCTCCCCATAACTAGGAATTAATTCCACTTAAATGTAGTCTTAATGGATGAACAAACAATAGGCTCAGTAAGTAAATCGGCAGGCACACACAAGGTGCTCAAATAAGAACCACAAAGATCTGCTAGAACTGTGACAACTCAAGGTTTTACTAGTTGAGCATTTATAAATGATCAAAGTACTTGTCACAAATTGCAGTCTTTGAAATTGAAATAATAGTTTTTATCTTAAATTTTATCTCTAGACAGGTTTGGAAAGTTTTGCTTTCTTTCTTGAAATAGGTTATATATCATAATTGTAAACCAATCTAAAGCTGCTCTGTTCTCTTCATTCCCCCATCTCCTAGCGTTAATCCTAATCAGAGCCACAAGTCCCATCCCTGTGGGCATTAAAAGGAAATGTTTCTCAGTTTTCAGGATTTGTAACTTCAATTATTTTTGCAATTATTTGCTAAATTTAATTTCTGATCTTGTTCTATAATCCCAGTTACAATTTCTGATCAATTATTTGATGCAACTTCAAAACAACAGATCTTAAATTGCGCCTCATGCAAGATTCTGATTTATGAGTGCTCTAAGGGTCAGCTGTTGGTAGGACTAGCTCAGAAAAAAACCAGCAAATCTTCCCTTGGGATTTAAATCACTTGGCAATTTTTGCACAACAATTTAATTAGGAAAATTAGCAAGGGAATACTTTGGACTATCGTAAAATTTTTCTAGTTTTCACTTTCCTACCAGCAATGCTTCCCCCTCTAGTCCTGAATGACAGATTTGATTAAGTTGTTGAGAGGAACAATGGATCATCTCTTATGGGACCAAGATAAAGTTGCAGTCTCTTCACAATTTGCAGAGTGCAGAAGGCACCTAAAGTGCATAAAGGCCATTCAAATTAATCAAATATTAACAACTTAATAAGACTCGATTTGATGGAAGAGGTTTGTGTGTGCATCCATTCCAGCTGAAGTTGCAGTTAAGCTGCTTTTTAGTACTATGTTCTTTTCTGGTCCTTTTGCAATCGAAACATATCAAATATTTTGATACAATTTTTGCTTGTAACAGATTTGAGAGATCACTTAGCAGCTCAGAAGGGTAGTGGCTCACATCCAAACAGGTTTGAGAATAAGAAAAGCTCTTTGTACAATGAGGTGCCTTTGTTTCTCGAATTACTATCCTTGTCCTAAAGGAGACCTTTAAGGTGAATTCTGAGCGAGCAGCAGAGCTGATAGAAACAACAATCAGGAGTCAATGATACGAGGTGCAAGAGGCACAGGGCTTTCGTGGCCAAATCTGTGTTAGAACCTCTCATTCACTAAGAGCTTGACTGCAATTGCCACCTGCAAAAAAGCAATTTGGAAAAGACATTGCAAAGATAAGGTTAATGGAATTTTCCTAAAAGCAACTCCTAAGGGATTCTCTGTTAAAAGAACCACTTTCTGCTTTGGATCTTGGTTTATTTCAGTTATCAGTCTTACAAATTAAGGCAGGCTTCTGACAATATAAAGTGTATAAATAATATGCAGTCCTCCTTGAACTCTGACAAATTAGCCAGCAGTGAGATTCAAGTGAAAGACCTTAAAATAGCATCACCCAAACAGCAGACTTTTTCTTCCCACAAGGAAACTCAAAAGTGAATAGCAACAGACTGTTTATATTAGTCAGAATGGAAGCTCTGTTAACTTTCCCACTTTATTCAACTCGAGAACTCTGTCTGATAAGGAAGGTATGAGCAGAAAAGCCATAGAGACCGTAGAGCTAAAAATAACTGCACAAAAAGAAATAGTATGGAAACGAAAACAACCACAATGAAATTGGTAGAAATTAATATGGTTGAAGGCAAACAAAGAAACGACAAATTACCCAAGTCACTCAGACACTCATAGATAGAAATTTTCTAATTTTTTTCCCTTTTTTCCCTGTGTTTTAGTACAGGCTTACGGAATACTTTTGCTGAGGGGAAAAATAAAAATACTTTAACAAATAATTTGTATAAATAAAAAAACCTCCATGGAGAAGTATGACAAAATTATGTTATTCTCTTGAACAGAACCCTCAAGGGAAATGACATTTTCTAATTTTAAGGCCTAAACCAGAAAACAGGATGTAACACAATGTGATTTAAGTTAGGGACAGCTGTGTTGAAGATATACAGTAGGAAATGCAATGGTATTAGAGAAAGCATAAATTTAGACTTGTGAACTGAGGGTAAAAGCTTTATGTACCAAGCAGTACTTTTTGTTTCTGATCCAAATAACAGAACACAAGCCATTGATTCTGAAGTGCTCTCATAATCACATAGTACTGTGAGTATTTCAGCCCTCACATCAGAATCAGTCTGCAGACCTCAGTTGCAATCCTTGGTTTTAGTGCTAGGTTAAATGGGTTCATTTGCACAAAAACAAGGCACTCATAATTCACCTGCAAGTCAGATAAAAACCAACAAAGCTCCTTTTCAATCATTCCACAGCCAGGCTGTTGTACATCCTGTTCCCATCAGTTCGTAATGAAACAGTTTCACCTTCAAGATATTCCTTAAAACCATTTGCATATGTTACAGGGACATTCCTGTATTGTTGGGGAAATATTAGAGTAGCACTGCTCTGTCATTTGATCCTTGGTCTGAGTGAGGTCAGTGCCTGGCTGGCACCTCATGCATGGAAAAGTCTGTGAATGTGTTAAGTCTGACAGTCATCTGAGTTTTGGCAAGGTCTCCCTCTTGGGAGCAAAGAAAGTATAGTTTATGAAAAAGAAATAATCCTAAAAGTTTTGTTCGTGATGGCTGTTTATAATACTGAACTCCTGTTTACACAGAGTATCTTCTATAGGATTGGGTATGTTTAAAGGGTATAATGTAGGAAAACATGGGCAAGCCCAGCTCTAAATAGCTTGTCTCTCCCTCTATATTTCATGTATCTATAGGCACACACAGACAGTGTTACAGAATAGACTGGATCCTGAAAAACAGTGTTCCTGTTTCTATTTATTGAAGAATCTGATCTACTCATTTAGCAGTATAAGATACAATCAATAACCCTGAGCTTTGTGTCACTGCTGTGAGTTACAGCTTGCCTTTTCTCTTAAGTTACTGAACAAGAAGACAAAAATTATTATTTTATCCATAATTCTATCTGTATTGCTATATGAACTACATAAAGATATCCCAATTCAGATTGCATTTGGAATTTAAAGTTGTATGTGCTGTTTTGCAACAAGGGAAACAGAATTTTTTCCTGGGCTGCCTGTGGTGGTTTTTCAGAACTTGAAGGAAAGCTCCATATGAACAGAACTGTAATGTTAGCCAACCTGCCAATCAAAACACTAATCCTCCACACATCTCTACCGTCAGGAGACAGATACCTGGAAGCTGGTGTGCAGGAGATAAAGGGGAAAGTTGGACAGGAACCAGAAAATGTTCAAAATAAAAATTAGATATGTATGTCCGGATATATTTTCCTTAAAAAAAGTATATATAGTATGATTGATATTGGAGATCAAAGAATTTTGATCTCCACAGATTAAACAGAGCTGTATGGACATACTCACGGATGTTGGTTGCTTCCAAGTACCCCCTGGAACAGTATTTTTTCTTCACTGTGTTTCCAGACAAAAGCAAAGTGTTCTTGAAAGTGGAAATAACTGCACTGGTTAATTTTGAGTCACACCAATGACTGTGGAAGGCATATTTAACTATTTAGAGAAATAGGCAATGCTTTTATATCCAAGTCTTCACATCTGGATACAAGGAAAACATGATGAATTAGAGAAGCAACAAAAACTGTACTATAATATCCAAAACTCACTGGTCATTGAATATTAAGCATTGTGTTCTTTTATCCACAGAGAGAAAGAAAGAAAGAAATGTAAGGATCTATGTTACTGTGCTATCCACTTCTACTGTTTTCTGACACATTGGGTTCAAGTAGATAAATTGGAATAATTTATTAAGCAAATCTTTTCAGAAGTTCTCTTCAGATACAATTGATAATGTCATTTCTGCCCACAAGAGTTATCTGTAGCATATACACATGCCATTCATAACAGTAATTTGACACTCAAAGTTTAGCTGTTTTGACCACAAACATAAGTTGTAAGAAATGTTCATGTTCAGTGATACACTGATTATCTTTTTTAAGATTAGGCTCATCTTAAAACGCTGTGTGGAGTTATGAATGAGAATTTTGGGTTTTGTGAATATTCTTGCAATACTTAAAATTGGCTGGCTCCCTAAGTGTTCCTGCCAGTAAAGTAATTTGCTGGAATACTGTTGGAAAGCAAATACAGAAGGAGTGTGAATACAGTCAAAGAGAATTCATTTGCAAATCAAATGGATGGTGGAAGAGGAGTTGCATTCAATGAATTCAACAAAGACACTGTCACAATAAATACAAGAACATTTGGCAAGGATAACCTTTGCAAGACTTGCTATCTGTGTTCTGCAAAGGTATCCATATGTGTGAAGTTCCTATCTCCATGCAGGATTCTGTCTATTCCAACAGATGCAGAACTGGCCTATTGAACAGCTTGCAGAGCCAGATCACTAGACTAGCATTAACATTTAAAGCTGGAACTGAAATGGCTTTTCTGAAGTCGCTATATAAATAAACTAGCCATTGTATATAAGAGCAGCTGAGGTTACATAATGCTTTAGTCCCATTTTATCTTTTATTAAAAAAACAAACCAAGTACTACCATTATTGTCATGATGGTGCAGGAAAGAAATCCAAAAAATTGTGACTTGTACATGAGTAACAAGTAGGTACAGGATATTTGTATTTCCAGCGTCCTATTCAGGAGAGCACAGAAAGATGATCAGCAGCTTTAACAAAACCGAGGACGCTATTATTTTCTCCTAAGAGTCATGGAGAAACTGAAAACCAGCTCTGTTTACCTCATACTGCACAACAGTAGGCAAGTCCACTCCCCCAGTTATGACCACTTGCCTCAGGAAAAATTCCTTCTCCACAGAGATCACATCATTGCTCCCTGTCAGCAGCTGCTCACGGCTGACCCATCCTAGCATATACTGGTGTTGTGCAAAAAAAATTGGATTCAATAAACTCATGTTCCTGTAAAGGGCTGCCAAACTGTTTACCCTGGTAACACAATACAGCAACTGGGGCAAGGAGCTCCCTCCTTATCCTGGTCTGTACTACAGTGCTACCAAAATCCTGACAGGAGATCTTAGGATTCACCAAAACAATAGAAGTCCATTTCTATCCCGTGGACTTTTGTAAGTCAAACCAGAAATGAAATAATACAGTCACATTTCTCAAACTTTGTCCATGTCCTTCCTGGCTCTACTGTAATTGAGTAAACATGACAACTTGAGTTGTGACTTGACTTGTCATTTTACAATTTGAGCATGTACTTTTTTAAAAATAATTACATTCAATTTCAGTAGAAAAGTTTAAAAATAGAAGAGTTTAAAATTGAAATCAAGCTATGATTATCCTGGCTAATATCTCTAATGTGATTTCATTAGATTTCAAAATGAAAAAGTTTTTAAACTGTACATTTTTTTCACAGTCTGTTAATTTCTGAGAGACTATAGTTGGTATCTGTAGAGACTCAGGAAAAACAAATTCGATGCAAAGCTTGTCTGACATCTTTTTAATTACAAAAAAAAAAAAAGTCCAAGTTAAACCATGACACTTGTGTGGGGTCCAGCTTCCAGTTGAGTTCTAGAAGATAGTATAGTCTATACTCCCTTTTTCAATGAGACTGCCCAAGGGAGGATTATGGTACCCTTGGTCAGTACTGAATTTGAACCAGGTTCCAGAGATGAAAGCACATGAACTAATCTGTTGAGCTATGAAGTTCACTGCTGTGCTGGTTTATAAAAATCCTATTAGCAGTATGACTGAGGGGTCAAAAGATAAGATAGCAGACAGTTGGAAATGATGGATCAGACAAATATTTTAGAAGAGAAAGGTATTTCTTAGACATGTTGTACTTAACCATGTATTATACAACCAGGAAGTAGTGGTGACTAAAGGGTAACAGATTCTTCTATTGCTTCAGAATTTTTAAGGTTTAAAGTGCTTCTGTGCTACCTACTAGGCCATCTTATGTCACAATGACTTAACATTCATTTTGGCTTCAGCAAGACATTAGGTAAGAAATGCATACAGCATACATAATTAGCAAATTTGACAAGTAAGGGTTCAGGCATTTTGTATCTTTTAGTTCTCGAAACCTCTTATGTTTTCTATTGTCTTCTGTCTTGAAATTCTCTCAGTAGATGCATTATTTCCCTGCTGTAGGTAAATAGCCTGGCTCAAAGTCCACTGAAATACCTAGAAAGAATCCCAGTTATACCACCAAGTTTTAAATGAATATCTCCTCAGAAATCAATATGCCTGGAACTCAATTTCTAAAAGAATAACAGACGCAGACTTTGAAATATGAGACATCACAAAAGCAGAAAAGTCTTGTTTCATGTATCATCCCACTGCTGAGAAATTTGTTTCTTTCACCTAAGGTGGATACTGGGGACGTGTACTCAGCTGGCACTTACAGCCAGTGTAGATTTGAGTCTGATCTGCATTTGAACTCTGAAAGAATAAATAGCACTTGTCCCTTGTGATCAGTTGTGGAAAAATTTTTTAAAATTCAAATTCTGAAAAATAGGTTAATATTAAAAATATGTTAAAAAAATCCTGTTCTACAAAACATGGTGGTGTTTTAGTATTTCAACCTATTTAACACTTTATTTTTACAGAAAACAAACTTGAAGGTCTTAATATGAGATAACTCAGTTGATGCTGAATTTCAAAACAGCCACAAATCAATACCTGAAGCTTCCAATTGAAGAGAGTCAAACTACAGAAGTAATTACTGAAGTTGGTTAGATAAGGAGACAAATTACTTGAGTAAGAAAAATTAATCTTACTTTATAAGAATATGAATAAATGCTAAATTCCTGTAAGACCAAGGCTCTAGTGTTATCTGGGCTTTGCATTCCAAAATATTGGAAACACAGAAGGTCCACAGTGTGCTTTCCAAATGGAATGCTAAGAATAAGCAGTGAAACTATAAAGCACAGAAGAAGAAATAATTAAAAAGAATAGGTCAGAAAGTATTACAGAAAAATTAAATTAACAAAATCCTAATGAACTGGGTTTTGCAAAGGAAATTAAACAATAAAAATGAAAGGATTTTTTTTTGTTTATAAAGGAAAAAAGAACAAGGAATGGAGTAGTCTGAAAACCCAGCAGAGGTAACGATAATCTTGGTATGCTTAAATGCAGAGTAATTAAGAACATATAAAGACAGAACCAGAGGGAGCCACCTAAATTACTGAAATCAGTCCCCTTAGATCACAGTGAAGACAAGCAGTAAATACTGAGGTCAACATGTTGCATAGATCATACCCCTTCTAGTCACTAATGCTTTGCAACTACATACCTTTCCTAATACCTCTTAACAAAGTTAAAATCAAGTTTAAAAACTAAAACCTGAAATTACTATATGGCATAGTTTAAAAAAAAAAGGCAAGAACATCCCAGAAGTATTACAGAATTGGGCGAAATCCCAGATAATCATAGAAAATGTAGCACCCATCTAGATAAGAAAAAAACACTGCTCCCATTCCAATCTCTATGCTTTTTTATCAGTCTGACCTGACAAAACTTTCCTACCTGATTTCAAATACCTTAATCAATGTAACTCGAGATTTGAGTCTTACACACACCAACCAGAAACTAGATAATGCACCTGGGTGTAAGAGGAGCACCAACAGAACTGCCAACACAGTACTGCTGGAGATACAGATTAAATGCATGAACAGGGAAGCTGATAGGAAGCTGCTAAAAAGGGAAATAGGTACATTGAATATTGAGGATGGACAGAAGAAGGTCCTAAAAGATGGATCTTGGCTGACCTACACAGAAGAGTAAAAAATGAGCGTGCTCATGAAATATATAGATTTTTCAGATTCAGAAGTATTAGCAGTACTGAGGCAATTTGTGGTGCCCTTCCTGTCGGCCTGCTGTAGTCCAGTCAACACTTGGAGGTGTTGATCCCCTGACTGCCTCCAAGAACACGTGCAGTAGTTGGCCAGTCTGCTTTGAGGTAGGTTCTGCTCCGCACATGCAGCTTGGATGTGACTGCACCACATTTGGCCAGAATAAGATCCTAGGTCTCTGCTTCCAAATGCTCAGGGTTTCAGCACAAACCCTTCGACATTCTATTAAAAATGCTGCATCAGTGGGGTGTAAGACACACCTCTCCTTATTCCACATGTTTTATACAGGAAAACTATACATAGTCATTTTTATATACAGTCATTTCTCCCTCCCTCAAGGTTATGGGGACCTCGACTGACCCATGCTCCATGTTACATACAGGAATGCAACCACTGCTTCAAGGGGTGTTAGTTTCAGAGAGGGGGACACAAGACAGTTTACACCAATTTGTCCAGACACCAAACTTATTGCACTGTGCAAAAGGCAAAAATACTAAAAAGAAATATAAGGTTTGGGAGTTTTTTAATTGAAATACAAGTGAGGAAATTTTATAGTTTATAATTTCATATTTTTTTGTTAATTCGAAGAAATTTTACTGGTGTTCAGGATTTATGAGTTGAAATTTAATGGAGATTAAAAACTGGAGATTAGTCCATTGCAAGATAAATAAAACCTGCCCATGAGTGACACACTTGCAAGAAAGACTATTGTGACATCAGGATAAACCAAGTTGGAAGAAGTAATATCTTACTTGGATTTCAGTCCAAGAGAACTGGAGAACTCTTTTGCTAAAGTATTTTTAAGGAATGAGAATCACATATTTTTATTATTTCTATTTAAAACAGTAAAATAAATCCCATCCCCCCAAACAAACCCTAGAAACCACAGCACTTTGACCAACTCAAGAGGCAGTTACCACGCAAATCTCTATTAGTACTGACAACACGTAACCAGCTTAGAAGAATTACATTTTTTGCGTTAGAAGGAGCTTTAAAGCTCATCTTGTTCCCCCCCCTGCCATGGGCAGGAACCGTCCCAGGTTCCTTCCCAACAATCCCAGGTTGCTCCAAGCCCCTCCAGCCTGGCCCCTAACAATTCCGGGCATGGAGCAGCCACAGCTTCTCAACACCAACTATTTCAGTGTCTCACCACCCTCATCATAAAAAATTTTTTCTCCTATGCAATATAAATGTAATGTGTCCTTTTGAATATTAGAGAATGTTCCACAAAGTAATGTAATATTCCTTTTCTTATGTGACCTGCTAAGAGTTTTCTACAAGATACAGCAATAAAAATTAGGATTTTTAGTGTCAGATATTATATGCTTCCACTTATTTCTTTGTCTAGTAATAGTTTCACAGCAAACATGACTTCTTTCAGTGCCTTTAGAGATTTAAAAGCTCAGATAAACTCTGCAGAGTTAACTCCAAGAACAGTTTAATTATTTTTACTTGCAGGAAGTGACAAACCAAGTTATTGATGCTGGAATTACTGAAGGATTGCACTTAGGAAATTAGGCTTTTTCCCATCCCAGACAAAAACACTGTTTTCTCAAACCATTAATTTAATATCCCTCCTTAAAGTACTTTTAAAGAATTGTAGTGTTACAGTGCACATAGACTCACTTGCCTGGAAAATTATTTCTGTCTTTTAATATTTTCTCTTTTAATGCATATTTTGCCATTAAAGATGGAGTTACCCTTAGTCCTTGCTATAAAAGACTCAATATCACTTTGTGTGAGAAATTCTGTGTGTTGTATCAACCCCTCCAGAAATGTAAGAACTGCCTTCTCCTAGTGCACACCTGTTTCCTTACACTGTGCCACGTATCCTTAGAAATGCCTGTAGAAGCATCTTATGTGTATCTCCAAATATTTTTCAGCACAAAGATGTTCTTGCCATATTTGTTTTGCCTTCAGAAGCTGTCCTAGGTTCCATCTCCCCTCTCAGATCCATGGGGCTTAAAAGAAAGGATTCAAAACTGAATCCTTAGTTAAGCAAGGTAATACATGTCACATGTTTCTCTTCAAGCTGACAGTGCACCTGGGACATTTGATGCTGTTTCCAAACAAAAACAGACAAGACAAATTAGTATTAAAGAAATACTGTACCTCAGTCATAATTTCCTCATTGACTGTGACCTCCTTAATTTTTTAATTTATGCAAAGGCATTTCTCAAAAATTGGATCATAATACTACCTTGGGTTGAAAATCCTCTTCAGAACACTGGACACTGATGCTGTTCAGAAGGAGCCCAACAAAGTCATCTGTCACCTGAAATACTCATTTGGGAAACCTTCTACGCTGGTAAAATCCTGAAACGTAGTGATATGAAACTAGAATGCTTTTTTCTCTTTAAATTACAAGTTTCAGTGAGTTAAAGGTCTAAATAGCATGGCAAGCTTGTGTGATGGAAAGTACAGCCAGTAGATTTCGTGTAATGTGGTAGATGTGATTCTATACCAAGGAATTCAGCTTATACTGCACTTAAAATAGGAGTGGTAGAAAACTTTTCCTGTTACATAACAGTAAGTTGCTGTAAATCAGTATCAACTCTACTCCTTACAAAGCATCACTGTACTCTAGCAATTGGAAACTGGACTTCATGTCAGCAGAGAGACTATTAAAAAAGAGCTCCTTTCCCCAAAATAGTCACCGGTTACGAGCTGTGAGTCTGAGAGAGACATCTTCAAAACCACAGGAAAAAGCAACTTATTGGTCAGGGAAATGATCAAATACTAGGAATCTGAAAGTACAGAAAAAAATACAAACAGTTGCAGCTACTTCTTTTTTTTTTTTAGTACAGATGCCTTGTAGATATAGAGGTCCAAAGTGAAATGATAAGTTTTGCCTAATATCTCTCATATGTGTTATTCATATGATGCACAGGACTGCTTCACATGGGCTATAAGTTTATGCACATTCTGAAGAATATGTATAAAAATACGTATGCTTTCTGACACATGTGCATAGACAGATCTTCTCCCTCCACTTTCATCTCCTTTCATCCATCTCTCATCACAGATGCACACACACCTCTGCTGAAATGAAATAATTCTCACTGCTTGAGTTGGCTACAGTCTTAAGTTCAAACTAGTGATTTTTTTTCTTCTGTGTTCACATCTATATTTTTTCTCTACAGGATTTAAAGTCTGAGAAGCATGAAAGATAGAGTGAAAATAAATTTGAATTCTATATTACAAAAAAAATGTGAATATCAAAAGATTCTTTCACAGCTGTGTGACTGCTGGCATTTGTAAAGAGTCAAAGAATCTTGGAATATAAAAAGGCAGAAACAGTTGGTTTTTCCATCAAGTGTATGGAGAAAAAGCAAAAGAAAAAATCTATAGAAACAGCAAGAAGGTCTAGGGGTGAGTGACAGGTAAAACCTATTTCCTTAATTTAAACAGTCATTTCTAGAATCACTTGAGCAGGAGGATGATATGAAAGATTGACATATTCAGTTCTACTCTTTAAACTGTGGTTTGCATTTTACCAGCAATATAAGGAAGAAGACGAAAGATGTCTTTCCTTATTCCTTACTTAATTGAAGTGTGTATTTAGAATGACATTTAATAAAAGATACAATTTTTGTGTAGTTATTATTAGTATTACCAGAGCATCTAAGATTTCTAGTGATAAACCAGAACCTTGCTGTGATAGTGATTCAGGTATTGAGAAATGACTGTGTGACTCTGAGCATGTTCCATATTCTGCAATGCTAATGGGAGGAACGAGACAAGACTACTTCTTTAATCCCCCCAGTAAATTCCTGTCTGCTGTTCAAAAACTGTAGCAAAAAAAGATCATCCATTGCTAGAAAGTTTCTGGATCAGGAGGAACAGCTGCACACAAAGGCTCAGTGAGGTGGTACTGCTTAGTTTGCCCTAGCAGCAACCTAATAACGTCTTGTAGTCTCCTGGGAATAAATGTTGAAATTAGTATCAAACAATTTGGGGCGCAAAAGGAAAACTTTTTCACTATGTTCTTCTGAAACATTTAAAAAGAGACAAAGTTCTTAGTGAAATAGAAGGGAAGCTACTCACAAAGGGCAATGCCTGCGCTCAGTTTTATAATTTCTCATTGTCTGATCCTTTTCCATTTCCCTACTTCTTCTAATCCTCAAGTCATCCTCACTTTTCATGGATTCACCAGCTCCCAGGCTGATACCAATTACAATAACTCACTATCACTAAAGAAGTTCTGCTCTGAGGTTTTCAACAAAACTTCAATTACTTAGATACAGATTTACCATAAATTGTAAAAATTCCATATCTCTCTGTTTTTAGAGCCTGATCACACCCATTAGAAAACCCTTTGGTTAATTCTATTAATTGTAACAGGTTCTTACAGCCTGGCCAAGAATAAAGGAGGTAAAATAAAAAGACTGTTTGGATATCCTGTGATAGAGAGGATGAAGATGCTTGTTGCTTTTAAGGAATTCATCCAGCATAGAGCTAAGCATGAGGTTTGTTCTGTATTCTCACCGAGTATGCATACAAAAACCTACAGACACTAACAAGCACCTCAGTGAGCTGGTTTGCATAGTACATGATTAGATGATATTGAAGGTCCCTTGCAACCCAAACCATTCTATTATTCTATGATTACAGTTCCCGTCAGTAAAAAATATAAGAGAAAAATTTGAAACCCTAGAAATTTGGCATGCTGACAGCTAAAGAGCTGACCTGCAAGATACAAGCAATGATGCTTTATATGACAGCTAAGGAACTAAACTATAGAAAAAAACCTAAATACTGAAGACTTTATTATATTACAGGCACTGTTGGAGGAAGGGCTGCTCATTTGAAGTTTGCCAGAAACTTGTTATAATTGGTCACTAGTTATTACTAAATTTCAGTACATTGGATATCACAATTTTTTAATGAATAACTGATTTTTTTTCTAATGTTTTCTATTTGTTGGCTCTTAAACTGACAAATATAAAAAGCCTGACAGATATGCATGCAAACAATTTTATTTTGGGGGAAAAAATTGGAAAAAATGTAGTTATGGTTGTACATGGTTCAGATCTTTTGATTTTGTCTTTAGGTTTGCTTCAGTCTCCTCTCTCTCAAAGTGTTTCTAAGCCAGCAGAATATTGGTGGCTCACAAAAATGTCTTTTTATTTTCTTGTGTACATGTCATATAAAAATGTATCATATGGAAAGAGCATAGTTGCTAAAATATAAAGGTAAATGTCAATTGGAAGAGAGAACATTTGATCTGCATCTTCTGTGGACAGTTTGCCCTTTGGATAAGCAGCTACTATAATTATGAAAAACTGGAGAATGCTTTGCATAGACTTTACTTTTTCCACATAGACCAGTATAATGTTTTCCAGCAAAGTTGTGTTTGTCCCTAAAACTGAAGAGAATAAATGCAATTGAGCTATGAGGCAATAGTGTCAGTGGAGGCTGATCTCACCTATGGTGAAAGTGTCCTTTAAACTGTCACCTCAGGTTTGTAAATAATCTATTCCAAATATTAGATAAGTGTAATTATAACTGTTAGGTTTTGGAAAAGATTTTAAGGAATTTTATTGAGAACTACAACAATTGCAGTAGTAAAGAAATTAATATATATGTATGTGTCTGTTTATCATTATAATGGAAACATCCTGCCCATCACGTGGGAATCCAGCAATGCCTCTTTAAACTGGCATGGCCAGGAACAAGAATACCTTGTGCACTACCACAAGGCTTTGTTTTACTTCCACTGAGTTCTGTGTAGCACAGCTTGACAAGACACAAACCCCAATGCTAAACTAGGCAATCTATGGTAAATAAATACGTATTTCTGAGGAGCTGAAAAAGTGAAAGGTCAGAGGCTGAGCTTTTGACAACAATCTAAGGAACATGTCCTGTTGTGGCTGGTGGGGTGGAATGTGCCGCAACCTTCCGAAAGTGTCTCCAGCAGAAGCCGCTCGGTCAGTGATACACACACACACAAACACACCCACAGAGGACAGCTTCGTGACAGCCAAGAGACGGGAAGAGTCCTCGTGTGGTATTCCAGGTGGAGCTTTATTGCAGCCACAAAACACGAAGGGAACCAGGGACAAAGGATGAGCATCAGGAGAGGGCCCCAGGTTAAGTGCGGGGGGAGGTAAGGGCGGAGAGAGCAGCAGGGCCCAACCCTCAGGGGGCACAGGGGAGGTGCACAGCGGGGCCAGGGAATGGAACTACGGGGAAATAGTGAGGGAGAGCCTGGGAACAAGGGCCAGTGGGGAAATAGTGAGGGAGAGCCTGGGAACAAGGGCCCGTGGGTGANAGGAGAGCCTGGGAACAAGGGCCCGTGGGTGATCAGGGGAGGGAGAGCCTGGGAACAAGGGCCCGTGGGTGAACAGGGGAGGGAGAACGTTCTGGAGCAGAGGACTACAGGGTAGGACAGGGCCGGGAGGCCAACAGGCCAAACTGGGTAAACAGAACTGCGTGCATTAATGTATCGTAACAAAGGTCCCTGGGAGAAGCCTCTTTTTGTCACCCTAACCTGGGGTCCTCTTGGGGTCCTTCGCTCCAGAGGGCTCTCATGGCCCCTTGGTTAATAGGCCCACCAGCCTCCACAATGTCCAGCTTTTGGAATCCCAGCCTTTGACATCACACAGTCAAGTGATTTTGGATTATTGAAATAATACTTGAAAAAAATTGTAGGTGCTTTTCATAGGAAAAATAAAATAGGATCACAAAACAAAATTAAAAAAAAAAGTCTTTGCAGCAAACCTTCAGAATTGTTTCTTATTTTTCTTTTATATTCTATTCAGCTTTTATGAAAGTGGCTACATCAAACTAAGCTCCTCTCAGAGGGCACATCATTTGAAGTCAGTAATGTCAGAAGAGAAGCTGCCTTTTTAGAAATGCTTGCATTTTAGTTAACTGCCTTTTTCCCCTTGACCAGTTCTAAGTGGTAACCTCTTCAAACTTCCATTCAGCTGTAGACAAAAAAAAATATTATTTTGTTTGCAAAGATCTTAAAAAATGTATAAAACAATACTGATACTTCCATCACAATGTGTTGTTCTCGGTAAGCCTTTAGAAGAACATTAAAATACTTCCAAACTCTCATGGAGTTAATTTCTCTCCCTTATGTAGATATCAGCTCAGGGCAAGAAATGTAAAGCTGATTTCTACTCCCACTACTATTTGAACTATGCTCCCAAGTGGGTGAGTAGGTGCCCAGTCAGTTAAATACCCAAATGTTGGGTTCCACACACCAATAGGTATCTCAAGCTTAATATCCCTCTTTGTGGGTTTTGATAAAAACAATAAATTTTAAACAGATTAGAAATGAAAAATGTATATTTGAATAAACCAAGCAATCGTATCACTTCATAGCTACATACAAACACAAATACAAATAAGTCCTGAAGATTCATTTTGTCCACAGAAAAAAAGCAGCTCCCAAACACTATTCATTGGCAATTCTGTGCTCAGAAAGCAGCCAGTGAGGGCTGCCTGCAGTGGCTCTGCTCTAAGTGTTTATTACCCTTGTCAGCACTGCTGGTCTCAGACTGATCCTGCAGTCCTTGCAAGCCCTGCACTGTGAGCAAGAGAAGCACAAACATTGGTAGCTCACACTCCTGAGTGCCTCATGGATAATGGACAGACTATCCAGGGAATGTTTCTGATTTTTATATTATATACTAATCATATTTACTCACACTTGAGAGCAACTGCAAGTAAAACAAAGATTGCTTTAACACTAGGTTTTTAAGAGAAAATAAGATGACCAAGGAGAATATTTATCTGTGTGCTTCAATGTTAGCTGTGTTTTATGACACAGCATTTCTATGGTAAAAGTACAGTGATACTGTTAAAGCTTTTTTATTCCTATTTAATCCACACTGTATTGCATTTGTAACAAGCAGCAGTAGTTTTGCTCCCACAAGGTTGCCAGAGCTGCCTAGTAATTGTGCTATTCTAATACTGAATAACTGACCTTTATTATTATCCCTTTAACTAAAGGATACATTTCATACAACTCCAGAAACAGCAATGTACTTATAACAGCAGATGAATTAGCCCTCTGCAATATTTCTTATTGTCATTTTCCTTCTACTGGTTAGAAACCATCTAGCAAAAAATTTATTGCAAGGCATAAAATGATGAGCAGATTGCCCATCTAACAACCGTTTATGCAACTTGTGAAATATTTATACTGAAGTCTTATCATTCTTCATTTTCACATATTTTGATTTTGCTCTTTCACTATTACAGAAAAAAAATAAACACATCATGCTGTAAATTCAGATTTCTTTATTCTTTCTTTAAACTTTAGAGCCTTCTGACATTTTCAGGAAAGTAGAATGTCAGTTACACATAATCAGTAATTCATTTAAAGTAATTGCCTTTAAAATTGTCTTAGATTTCTGTTATGTCATTCAGTTAAACATGAACTGTAAATAGTATTAATATGATGTTTCAAACTGAGATTCTAGCTAGCTGCTTTGCAAACTCTGACTGCTTTGCTACATCAAAACGTCATGAAATTTGCTATCAAAATGCAACCACCTCTTGGTGAAACGGGAGCAATCAACAACAGATACAAAAAGGAAGAGTATTACTTAAAAAAAAACTGCAGGGAAGATTTCTGTAGGCAATGTGGCCTTGAAGACAGGTTCAGAACAAAATTAGTCTGACAAAACAGGTAACAGGAAAATGACTGCTTGGGCCTACATGCCAAGATGCCCTGAGGCAGGACCTTCAGGGAACAGTGGACATGCAAGGCTAAAATAGGTTGTTGTGTTTTGCTAGTTTGTTTATAACATTTTAATGGATCCAAGGGAAAGAGCCTTGTGCTGCTGCAGCTTTATGTGGATAAAGAACAGCTTGAATTCTGATACTTTGTTTAATTTTTTTAAAAAATTAATAGGAAAGAAACTTTGAAGTGGAATCTAATTCTCCCTTGGAGTATGACAAGACCACTTTGAGTGTGATGGTGTTCAGAAGTCAAAGTACAAATGGATGGAGACCACCACGAGTATCATAACATTTAAAATGTCACTGTTTTCTTACCAAATGAGTAATTTCAAAAAAAAAATTCCTGAATTTAGGGGACAAGGCATATTCACAAGCCTATAAGTCATATGTGGCTAAGTTGCTGCTTGTATTTAAGCTATTATGAAGGCACTTAATTACTTTAAATCAAATTCAAATCTCTTTAGGAAGAATAGTACTGAATGTCAAATAAAACTGAACTGTACAACTTCAGTGATTAGTCCTCCAGTGACTGACATCTGAACATTTTAATTGCAAAAATATTCCTCTATATCCAGTAACGCCTCTTAATACATGAAGTTTGGAATTGTGTGACTAATGCTGCCATTAGCTAGATTGAGGATTCCTGATTATTTGGACTGTACACAAATTGCTTCGCAGCAGTTCAGTTGCGATGTTAATGCAGCGCGTGATCATTGAAATGCACAAGAGCAGCAAAATGCAAACGCAGACATTTGTTTTCCAGCCAATCTGATATAAGTGTAATTCATATCACTGTAATGAGGTCTGCTTACTTCCTGTCTTTTTTGAAATCTCTACACCTTCTCAAGGGCAAAATTGTTTTCTAAATAAAGTCTGCCTGAATTCAGTCTCTTCTGTTGAAGTACTCCATTAGAGTGAACTAAAATAGCTCCTATTTACAGACCCTGTCCTCATAATTTGCATGTTGTCTGGAAGCCTGTAGCCTTCTAAATCCATAAACATCTCACAAAGTCACACACTGATTTCTTAAAGATCAAGAAGTTTCTTAAAGTCAGAAAAAGTATAAAATGCAATTACAAGCCAAGAAAAAACCTGAAGGTACTGTATGCGACTATGGATGTGATAGAATAACAAATTTTGTTACTATTTTAGCTTACCTAGCCACATCTGCATTGATAGCCAGAGGAAGGCCAGCATTGAGAAGCTGGAATGTTTTCTGGTTAAAAATTAAACAGCAAAAACCACTCCCAACCTCCCTCACTAGTCACCCAAAACCAACAAAAAACCAAACCAAACAAAAAACCCCAAACACAGAGCATCTCAGCTTGGCAAAACAAGAGTGCAATAAACTCATGAAATAAAAGCAATGAAAAGAAGCAAAAAGAAAGCATTTCTGATATTCTGGGTCTCTAATTTGTAATGTTATCCATCCTAATAATGCTTTTACTGGCAAGTGTTGCTTAAGCTCATTGGGTGTCAATCACTGACATTTGGTCTCAGGAAACTGGGTGTGCAGCATCCATAGTATTAAACAGCTGAATATTTTTTTTAATATGCTGTAGCTTTATTTTCAGCCCTCAAATCTATCTGCTGTCTCTCTTTTTCTGTCAGTAAATAGGTAACATGTGTGTACATACAGACCATTATGATGACTCAGGAAATTTTGGCTTTTGAAGGAAACTGTTCCTTATAAATCATCCATTTTCACATGTCTGTTTTCACTCCATATTTACCAGATGTCACAACTTCACTTTTGTTCATGCATCATAAGACAGATTCAATGCTGTTCTTTTCTGTATTCCTAGAACAGATTTAAGGATGACAGGTAGAAAAATAATTTTAGTAATCCTTCATTACCTACCTTCTTGTCACCTTAGAAAGCAGTAGATGAACATTCTGGCCCAGCTAAACAACCCTTTGGAAATCTTTGATCCCTGCTTCTATGATACTGGTTTAATTGGTCCTATTTTTATCAAGCTAAATTAAGTCTCCTGCTCTTGAAGTAGAGTAACACTGAAACAGTTGCCTTAATTTCATTTTTGCTGTCTGAGGGCAACAGAAAAGCCCATGTAATCCATCCAGGAAGCACTGATTCACTTGTGATGGCAGGTGTAGCTGAAAACACAAAAGAGTGTGTTCCTTTCCATTAGGAATTCGCACTCCAAATTCAACACATGCTGGATGTGCCAAGGATAGACAAGAAAAACTATGCTCTACTTTTCACTTTTTTTTCTCCCCACAGGTATATACTATATTAAATGTGAATGTGGCTTTTCACATTTAACATTAAAGGTGAAATGTAAATGTAATACATAGTATTGTCAAGCAGCCTCCCTCATTACAGTGCCAAGAGATCTCCCCAGACTGACCTAACATCCTCCAAGTCCCAGTCAAACATATCCATTTCCCCATGAATCATCACAAATAATGCTTTTTTTTTTTTGAAGGGTCTTTCTTTGACCAGCATTTTATTTGCATATCAAACATTCATTCTATCATAATCACTATTAATGAAAGGGCCAGAAAGGAAAGAGACTTTGTTATCTTCTCACCACCAATTTCCTTAACAAAATCAGCAGGAAATTAGATCAAAGGCTGACATATCCAGCAGAAGATATCCATTTCCTGACCTCCCCTTTTGCCTCATTTGCAGAATTTGGGAAGTATTTCCTTTTCTTCTTTCCCCTTCTCTCACCTCGCTCTCTGCATCCCAGGCAATTCTGTTATCGAGAGCAGAGTGCTCCTCCATCCAGGTCTTGTCTTTTGACCCCTGTGGCAAAAACCTCCTTTTTACTGCTCTGTGCTCTAAGGATTTCTTTACCATGATGTGCAGTTGGTTCAGAATACTTTCAGATGTACTCCACAGTAGTATAAATAATTCCACAGCACAGAGGCAAAATTGGGCTTTGCCCAAAGAATACATCCCCTCTCAAAGCCTTCTGCAGGTCCCCACACACATACAAGTGAGGGAGTTTGGAGTCAGGAGTGTATGAAGCTTCCTCTTAAATGAAATTGCCCTATCAAGAATAGGAACTGCATAGGATAAATTTTAACATATGAAATCTAGATTTCTTTTTTTTTAAATGGAAGATTATTTAATCCCTATTAAATCCTAAAACAACAAACCAGGATAATAATCACTAAAGCAAACATGAAGGAATGGAGAGGAAATAAGGTTCTGTAAGCAAATTCATTTGCTTGAAGATGGGCTGCTTCTAGTAGGATGAAGAACATTTCCAGGAAGATGGGTTTAGTTTGACAGTATATAAATAGCCTGAGCTGAGGATGTAACAATTACTCTGCCTCTTCTAACACCGAGCAGGGCAGTAACTAGAACTGAGCTGACTATGGAACTGTAATATTTTGCAGCTTAGATTTCTTCAATAAGGCTAAGCCAGCTCAAAAGATTTCACTGTTGCTCTAACACACAAGCCTTTGATGTTTCCACATCTTTACATCATAGAAGGAGCTCAAAGGGTTAATTAAAATTTAATGATATCGGCAGTACTTTGAAAAAGTTATGAACTTGGGTGAGATCAATCACTTTCTTGGACTGTCTGACTTCAAAGCAAACATTATGCAAAGAGAAAAAATTCTCTCATTCTGCATTGAATTCATAAGCAAGGATTTCCTCATTAGCGGTCTGTGCATGGAGGAGATTCCAAGTTCAAACTGGAAGAGGTGAGGTGCCAAAAAAAATGGTTAATCAGAATTTCATGCCTTTGATGCTAGTCACATGTTGAATGAATGCATCACTGCAAACCAGGGGACACTTGAACAGTCCCAAAATAGGAAGTCAGGGATTAAGGGATGAGCAATTTTTTTTCCAAATTCACAACTTGTTTGCAGAGATTTAGCTAAAACCTCATTAGCTTGTTTATTCACTCTTAGTGACCTTCAGCAAAATGTCAACTGAAATGACAAAAGTAAAGTTTTTAAAAATGTACACATCTCTGGTTTGCATTTGTATTTTTATTTGTTTACCATCTACATTTTATTTGAGCTGACAGCTTCACTTTTTGCAGTCTTATTCTGACCTGAAGGTATTACTGGATTTTCTAAGACAAATACACTTCAGATGACAAAATTATGAAAATCCTCTATAAGAGATCCAAGTTTACCAGTGACTAGTTAGATTTATCATGAAGATTAAGAAAAAAATATTTTAATGCACTCAAGTGTTGACAGTCAATCACCATCTCTGCTCAGCAAAGGCTGTGTGGGGAGCCTGATTCAGCACCAACCTTGTGCCTTCCTCTAATTTTAGGACAAACCTACTGTGCAAAGGTGGAAATATGCTCTGTGGTATGATTCCTCCTGGAGATTGATTTTATAATATATTTAATATTGTTCTCCGTAGGCAATCACTGTGATGTATTCAACACACCCATGTGTTCAAAGCTCTAGTTCTCAACGTAATTATACACTTACTATGAAACATTTATTGCCTCATTCAATTCCTAAGATATATCTCTGGGTTTTTAAACTTCCATCTTTTCATTGAATGGCTCCTGTTTGAAAATCCCATTTCTTTTCTACTATAGACATAACTCTGTTGAGGACCATCAGGTGTGATGCTGAGGACACAGCACAAGGAACAAGGGAAAAACTGCTTTGTGCAGAAAATGCATTACTGGTATACTCCTGAAAGGTTTAGTGAGAGTGATACCTGTGAGATGTACAACCAACTTCCCTTGAGGACTTCTCCAGATGGTTGTGATCGCAGGGCTTGTATCATTCACAGGAAGAAAACCATGGACATGGCATTCCCTGTTAAAAGTGTACTGGTTCGTCCATGCCCTCTCATGGGCAATGCCTGATCTCCTTCCAGCTGCTCTTTACTAACTATAAAGCTCCAACTTTTTTTTTTTTTTTTTTGCCAGCAGACTTTTAATTCAATGTAGTGGTGATTTGCTAAGTCGCCCTGCAAATCCATGTCTTCTGATTAATAACTGAAAAGCAAGTTGTCTATTGGACAAGTCAATATTTATATTCTCAGCATTTCAGATAGCTTGTATAGGCTCACACTGTGCTGATTTTGGTGGACTAGAGTCATTAGAAGTATTAAGATGATCCTTTCCATGGTATTATAACAAATATTTCAATAAAATGCTGGCTATTGAGTTTATGGATTTCAGCTGAATTAGCTCTGTGGTAAAGAATTTCCATTTAAAGTGTATTCAACCTTTTTTTAGGGATACAGATGAAAAGGCAGCAGTAGTATTTCAAGAACTAAAGCAACAACAAATTGATTTTATTTTTGGCACTAACTCTTTTTCCCTTGCCCCTTTAATAGAGAAAAATTCTATAAAATCTATTTCTGCTTTTTAGGTGGAAGATAATAATAGCTGACATTTTTCAAGGGAAAAAAATTACCTAAAGATGAGGTAGAGCTGTCTTTCACTGATGTCAAACCCAGAGAAACAATGCAACAAGGATGAGAAATGGAACAAGACAGCAGCTCATACTTTCAGATCTGTCTCTCATTTCCTGACCAACCTGTTGGGCAAAGACAGACAGACCACGAGGTCGTGTCAGCTCCTTGAGAATGGCAAATACAGACTCCCTGAGGCCTGTTTGTAACAGGGCTTGCAGCACTCCTGTCTGATCAAAAGAGGGTGTGAAAACAGTTTTGATCAGGTAAATCTGATTTTTTCCAAAAAAATGCATTAGAAGAGAGGATACCAGGAAAGCAGATGTGTGAGATAGGGCAGGAAAAGGAAGCTCAGAGGAAGAGTGACCAAAGCCTCACACTCTCAGTGGTGCCTAGGCTCTGTCTCGAGCTGGGGGAGGACTATTCTCTTCTGAAAAATACCAGGCAGTCTCTTTGGTAATCCAAGGGGTGTCACAAAACAACTCTTAAAACTCAACCCCTTAGCCCTTTCCAGCTGAAGTGGATGAGTGGGACAGCCCACGCTGTTTTGGATGTGATGTCGTTTGTCTTTATATGTACATGTAAAATGAAATATGTTTTTTTCAGAAAGTCAGGCTTTGATAAAGAGTTCCCTTTCATACCAAACACTAGTGAAAATTGTGTATGGTAGGTGGTTTACATTATCTGGGGAAAAAGTACATCTTATTCAGCTAAGCTATTTATAAGTGTCCAGAGGTATAACTAGCAGTAATCACGTTTTTCTTTTAACTCTATATACTTCTTTCTTGTCTAATTACTTTCTTCATTGAGATGGCTATGACATCAGTCAGAATTAAAGAGAAATTAAATACATTTCTTTGCAAATTAAATGCAAATATTTTTATTACTTTATATTGACTTCCTTTAAATTTATTTATAAATTTCCAGAAGCCTTTTTCATCTTTAAAATTAACAAAATAATTAATATTAAAACTATACATTTTTCAATAAAGTTCAAAGTCAGGGTATATAAATACATAGAATTGTAAAACTACTAAAATAGGCTAATCAAGGGCAGATCATGGGGTTACTGCTACATTTTGGTTTGTTTTTTGGGGTTTTTTTCTTAGTTACTAGGTTTCAAGTTAGGGATGTCTCGTTATTTAAACTTTCATGCTCTACCTAAGGCACTTCTTTTCTTTAATATCATATTTGTTCATTTGAATTATTTTTCAGGGCTAGTCTGCTAGATTTATGCCCTAGCCTAAAAATCACAGGTAATGCTGCCAATGCTGTCAAGTTCTCTAAGCAGTTCTAAGTACATGTGTACTCTGATTTCATTTAAGAAATTAAAATAGAACTTCAGCCTAGTTTAGCTGTACTATAGAAAAATCTGAATAAAAGTGAAGGATTTACTGTGACACAAAAGTCTATTATCAATTGTTTGCAATAAAAGTATTTCCACGATTCGTTATAAGTAAATGAGGAGTCCAAAGAGTTCAAAATGACAATCAAATTATTTCCAGAAAAGCTGCTCCCTATAACCATATCTACTGCTGATGATTGCACTTAACTAATGTATCAGAGACAAACAAAGCATGTGTGTTTCCCTGACAGAGACAGAGTGCACTGGAGAGAGGGAAGATGCAGATTAGGATGGCTGAATGCCTGCACTGTCAAGGCTAACAATCCACCAGGCACAGCAATCCATAGCAGTGACCATGAGAAACTTCCAGAGGGAATCCCACACCAGAAAGTTCTATTATATCAAGAAAGACCTTAATGGTTAGTGAAAATTAGCTCTGACATTTGGGAATCGAAAAGGAAGTCATGAGAGGAAGAGTTCAGCTGATCTCTCAGACCGTGGGTCTTCCCAAAGACCCTGTGGAGCTGTGACAAACTTCTTTTTCTTTTATAAAAGGATCTCATGTCTGAGAAGAGCCTGGGGAAGGTGTCAGGCAAAGAAACAAACCCTTTTTGATGACAGACGATAACCTATCTTAATAACAGCTTTTACTGTTCACTCCAAAGACTTTCAAGTTGTTGTTGTTTTTTTTTTTTTTTTTAAATATATAACACTGCTAAATGCAATAAAAAATGCCTTTGGCTCTTGTCACTGTATCTCTTTTTCTGCTTCATTTTTCCCATAAAACCTCTATGCTGTAAGGGGGAAACCAGTTTTAAAAAAAAATTATTTTCTTTTTTCATCCTTCACAAAGAGGCATTATAAGAAGACAAATAGGAGAATGAGAAAGGGGGAAGTATACACTGTACCCTTTCCAAAGCACATTTATTCTGCTCTAGCATGTGTTTCATTGCCTCTCAAGGGTGCAGTTTATCTGCTTTTCTACTTCCAAGTAGATACAGTGCCTTTATACTCCCGGAACATCTCCTATTACATCACTACCGCTCTTAATACCAAAAGGATGACATGGATTTAAAGTGTTCAAATGTTGCAGTTCTGTTAAAAACTTATTAAGCCACAATGTTTTTAAAGATTCCAGATTGAAGACCTATATTCCCTTAGTATATCTTATTCTTAATAAGTCGGTTTAGTCTGTGGAGGACATAAATTATTATTTCATCCTCTAAAAGTCAAAAATGCTGAGGGAAAATAAAAAAAAAGAAAAGAACCTTGCCTTGGAAACAACAGGATTACATTTTAATGAGCTGTCATTTGTATTGGGAATGTTGATCATTTGAAGCTTTAACTTCAGGGCTACTTTTGTGGTTGTTCTGTCTTCTTGACAGTACATTGAAACAATTCCTCCACTTAATATTTATGAGATAAAAGTGTGAGCAACAAGTGAGTTTTTATATGATTTTGTAATTGTGGGAATATAGCTACACTCTATATCCCATTGTAATGGCAAGCTCGTGCAAAATAATTAATTGTATTTAAGCTGTCATGTGAGTTTAATATATAGGTGTTAAACTGCTACTTTTTTGGTTATTATGCCATTACTAACAGAGAATCTATCTCAGTTCTATATGGATTAAAAAAAGAGGTACAATATATTAGTAAGATTTTAGCTCGAATTTCAAATGGCAGGAAAGCATGAAACACTTAAAGCACTGTGGGAGATTGACCACTAATGCAATAAAAATATATACTTAAAATTCAGTGCCCTTGATAGTGTTGCTTTCTGCATCTTTAACTATAAAACTTAGTTATATTTGCATTACACATAAAATTACTATTTCTGGATTGATCCAAAACAGAAAAGTATAAAGAAGTTTACATTTCTAGCTTTAAGACAGATATTCAATAAAGTGTTTTGACTGCATCCTTGCACTGAAGTAATTGGAGGTGCTGTGTTGTTGTAGCTATGACAGTTTGAGTGCAAAAAAAATTGCAGAAATATATACCATCTTTCATTAGACAAAGTGATTTCATTGGAAAAACAGACACATTTATTCATAATAGCTATTCTTCAGATCCTAAAGAAAAGCAAAATGCATGTTAGAAAAAGAATCAATTTAATTAATAATCTAAACATGCGGGGGAAAGTGTGATGAACACCTTTGGATCCAAGAGGGGTGACAGTGCCAATAACCATTCTCTCAGGAATAAAACTAACTTTTTTTTCAACAAGTTATTTCTTAGATGATGGTTACACTCCCCTACAATTATCTGCACCCATTATATTTAAGGATTATCACATGGTGGAGCTAAACACATTTTTTGGTTTCAAAAATTGCATACTATATTATATCTCAAATTTTCAGCTGCCTGCAGCTTAATAGAAAAGCCAGAGCTTCAATGCCTGGTCATAGAGGGAGAAAATTCATCAATAGTAAGGAGATTGTAACTCAGTCCCTGTATTACAAGTGTCAAGAACAAGCAGTGCATGGGGTTTCGAAAAGATCATTGCACAGATAGATAAAATTCTTTCTTCACAGATCACCAGGAAACTTAAGCATCAGTGAACCCAATTTTTGAAGCCTTCAGAGGGACCACACTGGTGGAAGTACTACAGTGGAAGTACTTGGTAGTATAGCAGAAGGAGCATCCCACTCACACACTCGGCTGGAATTACTCTCCTTCCATAAGGCACACACAGCATCACCAAGTGAAATCGTTGCTTCTGGATGAAATAAGCCCTCGTGGGTAAAGCTCAGTTCTGTTACTGTGCTCAGTGCTTCCTTTGCCAGCACAGCCAGTATAAACTTCTCACTATACTTATTTGTCTTTTTAGTAGTTTAGACCCGGCCTAGGGTTCTGTGGAGTTATACATATATTCATTTGTGAAATTAGGATTTAAATAAACAGGACATGTGTGGAATAAATACCTACTGCCTTTAAAATGACTTCAACATATGCTTAAGTGCTATGTTGATTTTTTTTGTATAACACCTGGACTTTCTCTCATCTGAAAGTGATATCAAAACCTCTTTGCCTTTTCTATCTGTGTATTTCCTTCAATATGCAAAATGTTTACATTTCCTCAAACTAAAATCCCCAGCAAAACAGTAATAATTTATCCTGTATTGCCAGAATATTTTGACAGTCAAACCTCCAAAAATATAAATAAATGTTTCTAGCTTTCATCTTCTCAAACAGCAAAAAATACAACGACATCTTGGCCAATATCACAATGGTGAATGAATGATACAGCTCTGTAATGAAACAACTTATATTTACTGGGCCTAAATCTTCCTAAACCTCTACCAACCTTCCTGGTCTAACGTTGTCTGAATGTAGGTACAGACTTCCAGATTCAGACTCCATTAAACATGATTTTGGAAACTGAATTTATCTAGCCATCTAAACCAACCTTTAATGCTCCAAGCTGTGTGTGGTCCCAATATTCTAATGGCTTCTCTGGATGCACATTAAAGACTTGAACACCTTGATATGTCAATAGCTTTCTGGACTAAACAATAAAATAAATTGGAAGAGAAATCCCTGTTAGTTTGCCATGCATTATTTAAGCAGAACTCCTACGAGTGCACAAGGTCAGCAGGGGGATAGCACATTCTCACAGTCCTGCTCTGTGCCATCTGCCAAGAACAGCTCTGTGTTGGTGCTGGGAACAGATTGGCAGAATGAGGTTAGCTGGGGCAGTCAATAAGACATAGCCACAGCTTGGAAATCACACACATCCCAGTAACATTAATAACCTGTGTGAACAGGAGTGCATCCACGCTATTCTTCTGAACAGAATGCCTTAGCAGCCTTGAGAAAAGGACAGCAAACTCTGCTTTCCCAGTTGCACTTGTACAGCCATATGAAATGCTGAGGCATGATGAGGAGAAGCATTTGGAAAAGCAGAGATATTCAAGAACAATCTTTACTGCCAGATTTATTCTTGCAAACCAAACCAAGAGAAAACTACAAATGTACACTGAATACTGGGAGCTGAGTGGAATGTCTTTTCACATACTGTGTAGAAAATGTGCAGCCAGAGCTCTGCAATTGGGACCAGTAGAGAGAGAAGAACAAAGATTCAGAAGTGTCTATAACAGAAGGAAATCAAATTTTTGTTATGCGTGCAACACTTCTATTTCATAAATAACAACCAGATGCATAAACCACTCTATTCTGAATCTCACAAACCCAAGGATTCACCGCAATTTCCCTGTAGTTCAACATGCAAGATTATTCCCTGAAATATGTCTGGCCACAAAACACCTGTGCTAATGGCAGAAGCTTCTTTTGCTGCCTTTTCTCGTCACCCCAACATGGTAATGAGAATAGAAAGCGTGTAAAGCTGTGAAGGTTAGTGGGATTGCTGGTTTCCATCAGATACACGACCTGGTAATGAATGACTGACAGGCTCTCTGAAGGGAAATGCATAACACAGGCAAGAACCTGCCCCTCAGAATGAAACTTGATGGCTGGTAAAAGACTTGTTAAGATTCACATCAGAATCAGGAATATCACTGCAACTGCTTCCATGACAACAAAATATAATGTCATAAAGTGTATTACGATTTCATGACAGGATGAAGCCTGTTTATCCAGACAGCCTCCTTAGCACTGAACAGGATTGGAGAATAAGAGTTAATTTCGGGAACAAGTATATTAATAATAATTTTTTAAATTATATTTTTCTTTGATATATAGATGGGAAAAAAAGGCTTATTAAGTGCAGCTTATTTCCATCTCAAGTACGATCAATACCTAGAGTAATAGTACTTATGTGTACTAGTTTCAAAACAGTTGGGTTCTTTGCCTCCATCAACTTTCTTCTTTCTTTCAACAGAGTATATTAATCATAAAATAGATTGTCTCCTTTTTCATGCACAATATGGCAGTGATTAGGGCTGGCAAATCATTAATGCTTCCATCTCACCTGTTATTCCTATCTTCTGTGAGAACCATGCCCTGTTACCTCTGTTCCAGCGCTATGGTTCCACTGGTTTACATACACACAACTATGTTTTGTACCATGGATCTGCATAGTATGCTACTGTCCTGTCCTATAGACACTCCATGTATTAATATACAAACATCTCATTTTATTCTTTGCCTGAACTGATGGAGTTTCTGTATTAAAGATACTTCTCAGATACACATATTGCTCATATAAACCCCACCAGTATTACATGTAAGCCTAATGGAATCCCCATGTTAAATACTGATCCTCGGGGATGGTTTCTCTGGTAACCCACACCCTCAGGCATCCTGCACAGATGGAAAGAAACCTCATCTCTCGTGTTCTGCTGGAGGGAATGAGGGAGAAGTCAATGACCTGCACCAGGACTCAGCTGAAGTACTTGAGCAATAATCCAGAGGTCCTATGCAAGTATATACAATAAAATTTAACTGTGCAGCCTGATGGAAATACAAGGCTGGCAGTAAATAGCTGGAAAATTCCAATGACTGACCAGTACAATCCTTACTGGTCTACTTAAATGCCATCTCCATAACCAGGATTTATCAGCTGGAGTAGGTGAATATTACAGGCCTGTCATGACTTGCATTGCTGCTACCCTGGCATGGCAACAAGCTGGGTAAATTTTCTACTCAAAGCCAGTTCAACAGCCTCTCCCCTCCATCAGTTATCCAGTGCTCCAGTTATCAACCTAATCCAACAATAACAAAAGCAAAATAAGTAATAGGTAAAAACATGTAAAATTAATTTCCTTATTCCTGCTGAGAACCACTTTTTTTTCTTATGTATGCCCTTCCTGGGAACGAATAAAGGTCCTCACTGAAACAAACATCTAAACGGTCATACATTAAAAGCAACCATGACAAGATGGTGATAAAGCCACAGCAATTCTGCTTTAAATGATTTTCTAATGTCAGAAACATTATGGATTCTTTGTGAAAGAAATAGAAAACCTTAAGTCTTCTATTTTTCATATTTAGTTTAAGGATTTCACTTCAATCAGCTTTCTCTACTTCCTTTTTAGAACTATCTTTGGCTGAGTGGCTAAGACTGCCAGTGAATACATAACAGTAGTTAAGCAATAATTTTCCCCTAGGAGAAAATTACTTTTTGCATAGAATAAAAAGGAATTAAATTATTTGAGGCTCAAGAAATAAATTTCGCAACACAATGAATCTATTTCTTTATTATTTTTAGTGCAGAGAAATGTTTTTTTTCCAAATTATGTGTGTAATATAATAAAGACTGTATGCATAATTTTTAACCTTTCTGAAATAACTATGTAAAAATTATAAAAACAGTCACAAGAACAATGTTCATGATATGCATGGCCTAATTACATGCTGAGAACATTTGTTCTGTTTTTTTTTTTACAGTCTGAAATTCACCTTTTTTGTTTTCAGAAGCCATAGAAATAGCACAGCACACTTTTCAGAATAATGCAGCTGTCATAATAGGAATATGCAAATCATGATTATTTAAGATGAACTTGATCTTTTTCTCAAAGAGACTTTTATAAAATGTGACTCATATAGAAAGGTCTTATTAGAATATAAGAAATATTATTCCCTCCTTTGATATGTTACTCTCAAAATAATGCTACTGAATCAGACAACGATTACCTTACTTGTACCCAGAAGCAGTTTGTTGCTACTAAGTCCTACACTTAGCTACAATTGCTTTCATATTTGCCAAAGAAAAATGTTAAAATATTAATAATCCAGTAACCTATTCCATGACAGTGAGTCACTGGTTTGAACTTTCATTTCAGTCACACATAGACTAAAAGCTAAGCTTTAATATAAGCACAGAAATGGGAGTAGATATATTATAAAGGTTGTAATATCAGGTCTTAATATTCCCTACTACCCTGAAATAACCAGTAGCACCAGCCACAACAGACTTCAGCAATACAAGAAGCAGCATGTGTGTTTATATATGTGCACTTGTATTCTGTGTTCCATTTATGAAAGAAAAGTTAACAATGGAGAAAATTCTGGCTGGAATGGCCAAGAGCAACAATCCCAGTTTATAGTTTCTTGGTATTTTTACGCAAGAGTTCCTATTCCTTTCAAGCAATTGAGGAAATATTTGTAAATGTCATTACTGAAAATGTAAATGTTGCTCCTTACATCAAACTCCCTCATAATTGCTTTGGGGACACCCACCTGAGTGGTAAAACTGGTCATATTACAGAAGATTTAGATAAATGCTCATGCACCAGAGTAAAAACTGTTTAAAAGGACACATCTAATTGTGTTTTTATCAATCTTGATGACAGATGAGTTTCACACATACAAGGCTCCAACATCTAAGCAGAAGCAGAGCTTTCAAGGGAGTTGAACAGAGACAAAAGCAACCCTTTTTCGTATGTCTCATTTTGAGGACCTGAGCACCACACTCTGGGCATAATTTTCATTTTATGAGAAGTTTTCATTACATAAGGAGTATAAAAAAATCTTCATACCTGGATTCACTATTAAGCCTAAAACAAATTAATAAACCATAGTTTTCAATTCATGCTAGTCATCACACTTAAAGAGAAAGCTCTTATAAATTAAAAAAAAATTTTTTTCCTATCATGTGAATTAAACAATTGCACATGTTGCAATTTAGTGTGTGGTTCAATCCAAATGTATATTTTAAGAATGGAGTAAAAAATACAGCAATTTTAAATTTTTTTTTTTTTTTTTTTACTTTAATACCCAATAAAACTTAAACTCAGTAAAGTAGTCTAAACAAGTATCAGGAAATATTTACTCAAATGCAAACTCCCAATTTGCTTTGGTGTTTTTTTAAATGCTATTTCTTTTCACATAAAATTAGTGGGTTTGGGGGTTTTGGCTTTTTTTCCCCAAATACAAGTATCTTATTGGAAAGAAAACACTTATGAAAATTACCAAAAATATATTTTAATTTAAAGGTTTGAGTAGGAATTGGTAGGGAGCCATCTTGACACTTACTGCCAGCCTTGCTGATGTATTTAAATCCTGTTCCTGTTTACAGTCACCTGCTCTGAGCACAAAATGTAGGAGACACAGGCAGATAGCAAGTGACAGGTATGGAATATTGAAAGAAGTAATTTGATTGAATTCAATTTGGAAATTGATTGAAATTCATTTGCATATGAAATATGTTTTGCAATTCATTTAGCTGAGATTGTTTGCAGAGTTCAGTTTCCATCCTGTGCAGCTGAGGCTGGGGGTTACCCACAGGACAAGGTAGAGCTGGGGAGGGACTCTGCCAAGAGGTACCACCCTGCCTGGCCTGGTGACCCACGGTGACACTTCATTCCAGCACTCCCAATGTCCCACGAGGGCTCCTGCTCTGCGAGGGAGCTTCTCCTCCCACTTTTGTAATGGTTCAAATGGTCTCAAAACTGTGAAATGCTCAGCTGAGAAAACCCAGATTTTCTGTCAGGCAGAACTCTTCTGTGTTCGCCAGATCTCTGATAGCTTAAACAGAGTAAAAAAATACCCTAAATGGGTAGGAACAATAAAACACAACAATCAAGTTTTTCTGTCCGGCTTCTCTTACTGGAATTGCTCTCTCCATGGTAAGTGGTATCCTAACCCTAACCAGGAGAGAATTACACAGAGCTTGGTGTGGGGAGGCCCAGAGCCAAGTGCATTCAGACTGTGCTTTTGTTCTGGGCTATGTTCCCCCTGTATTAATCTTGGATTTACATCAGCACCATGAAAAGGTCACATTATGGCATGACCTGAAAAGAAGTTTTTATTACCAGTGTAAACCTAAGCTAACCAGCAAATGCCTCTTCTTAAAATTCTACTGTTCTATTCATTCATTCTCAAATTACTTATTAATTTAGCTGATGATTTCCTGTGGCTAATCTTACAGACATAAGTCTGCTTCTGTCTTCATCCTTCAAAGAAGAATTTAAACCTCTCTAATGTAATTCAGAAGTTCAGATTCACTTTCACATATCCCCCTATCTTTTCTGCTTCAAGTTCATGTCCTGCATTTAAATGAACAATGATACAAAGAACTAATATTTCCTTGTATAATTTAAATTAGGAGACTGAAGACTTAGAAAAGAAAAAGGAAAGACACTGCTATTTAACTGTTTTCTTAGGCAGTAACAGCTGTCCATTGTAAGTAGAAGGGTCTTTGCATTAAATCTCTTGCCATTTTACTGGGGGTAGTTGCATGTCCATTGAAAAAAATACAAATGCCAAGCTGTACATATTCTGATGGAGAGCAATTGTGATTCAAGAGTGCTTAAATTGATCATTGTTTTTCTCTAAGCACAAGAAATCTTAAATGGTATAAAGAGCTGTTCTATACCACCAGACATGAATTTCTTTGAATTGAATTAAACCCACTTCACCAATTTCAATATCAATGAATTGGGATATCTCCTACAGTAAAGAGAGTCAAAGAAGAGATACAGAATAAACTCCCATATCCTTGCAACGATTATGATAATAAATTCATCTTGGCAGATAGGATGACTTTTTCCAAAGAATAATTGTCCCTTCCTGGTTGCCAAGATACAGAATTTTCACTCAGAGCATATCTTGAAAATTGGGAGCATTTGAATTTTTACAGTAATTTTAAGGTGGTCAAAGGGTAACGGTGAGTAGCTAAACAAAAATAATTTTGTTGAACTCATCACAGGACCTGAACCATCCGGGAGACATCATGCAATCTCCTGTGAATTCCACTTACTGAATTAATAGAATTCTACAAGCATCTAAATCTCACTGATCCTTTCACCATATATTTCAATGTGATTGTTAAGGTTTGCAACAAAGGCAGAAGAAAAAAATAGATGTCTACCTCTAAAATACTGTGCATTTTTAATGGTGGGATATAAGTCTGACAATTACCAACAAACAGCCTTCTTAAAGAAATCAACTAAATTAAATCCTCCATTTCAAAACCTTTGCAACAAATAAGAGCTGTGAAGAAAGACTTCAGCTAAGACTTTGCTCCATTAAAACTCCTAGTCTATATTTTAGTGAGCAGCCTTGATACAGTAGTTTTACTGATGAGTTATAGCATCACTGGGAGACCATGCTGAGGCTGGAGAATAGGGGGCATCGGGAAAGGCTGGAATATCCTGTTCCCTCCCAGCCATACACTAGAAATGTCTTCTATTACCTCTCATTAACATTTCATTTTATCAAGCAAATGATTTCCAGACTAAATAGTTGCTTTGACATCTGCACATGTGCAAGGCAATGTTTGAACACTTTAAAAAAAAGTCATTTGTGACCACCTAATCCACTTTCCCTAATCCACTCAGAGTTCCAGTAGGGCAAAAATTTGATCAATTTACTGTGACTTGAAGAGGTACATGATGCTATGTGCTGTGTCCCTGCACTTGCACGTGACAAACTGATGGTACTAGATGGCACCAAGAATGAAGTAACACTGACAATAAGCAAAAATATTACAATGGAGTATTTTTGCATGAAATCTGCATTATTGGAACAAATTTTTTTCAGGAATATAGTGCTGATGCAGCAGAAAAAGAAATCCATTTAACTACATTACATTAAATGACTAGTTTTAAATAGAGAATAGTATTTATACATACCAATAGCAATAGGTTCTGTATCGCTTGTTTTAATATAGAAGTCTAACTTGTTATGACATCACCAAACCTCTGAAGTCAGATAACAGAATACCAAGTGAAAAGAACTTAACTAGTTGTTCTATTTCATATGACATTTATGTTAAACAATCTTCAGAAAACCTGCATCAAGTGTTTGGTACGTTTACAAGTGGCAAAAGGAGAATTTCTAACCTGTGTATACAGTTAAATGTATTTTAGTCCCTAACTTGCACATAAACAGCCTGAGTTGACATTTACATTTTGCTTCTTGACTGTCTTGCCTTGGTTTTAGTTAAACCCCCCCAGAACTGGCTGGGACAAAAATCACAGCAGTACAAGGGAACTTTGCAAACCCAGACCAGATAAATGCTGGGCTGCTGATTGTGTCCTGTTCTGTGATGTTCTGCCATTAGAGCATGCTGAAGCAGCAAATTGTTTTGAAATGTTTTTATAGGATACAATTAACATATTAAAGACATACTTTTTAAATCTATGGCTATTGATAGTGCCCTAACCTCATTATATGTTATTTCTTCTATGCTCTCTTTCCCATATTTTTCCACACACAGCTGCCATGTGATTGAATACTATTTTTTATTATTATGACTGTGGAGGAAATTATAAGGATGATGGGCAAGTATGGGCTGAATTGACCTTAAAGCCATATTTTAGGACATTCACTAAAAGTCGTGGTTAATAACAGCTGTAAGGAGACGCTCCTGTTTCAAACAGAACTGTGTGTAAAACACTTGATTTTCTCACACAGGCTCACAGAAAGGAAAGTCTGCTGAGTTTGTTATATGAAGGACCCATTAGCTGTATCCTTACAAAAAGAATAATTTTGGACACAGAGTGTTTAAAAGTTCTAAATTAAAAAAAATTACATTTTCCTATCATTACAGTTTGGTTTTAATCATGGCATACCACAACTTTAAAACAGATTTTCCAGTTTATTCAGATCCATATTATGTGGTGCTGCTCCACAAGAACAGGGACTGTCATCCCCTCTACATAGTCGTATCTGATATAGTTCATCTGGCATATGCTCAAACTCATGAATGGATGAAGCACATCCAATTAATGCTGATGTTTCTTTGAACTTCAGACTGTCAGGAGAGCAGGAGTGTCTTATGCCAATTACTGCAGAGGATGGGACTGAAGGACTTCCCCCCTCATACTATTCCAGTGAAGACAGAAGCTTTATACTTTCACAGGAATTAGTCTCACAGTGCTTAAAGACCAGGAGTACTCTTACCAATCAGCAATTCCACCCCTAGCTGCTGCAGAGGCATACACCTTATCAACACTTACATAAAGTAAACATGTTTTACTCCATTTTAAGTGTTATCTGCTATGCCAGTCACAGAAGATGCTACACATTTTAATACCATCTATAGTTACAACTGCTAATTTCAAATAGAAATTTTCAAGGGCGAATTTTAATATTGCTGTGAGAATATCCTTTAACATGAACAGCTCATCACATCTACCAATTTTTATTTAGTTCACACAGCAATGCAGCCTTACTGGGCTGGACTCCCTATATGGGGCTCACAGGCAGTTTGTGCATCTGCCTCCTTGTGCAGGCAGTCCAAAGCTTTCATCTTTGTTCTTTGACTGCTGGGAGGTCTTTCTCTGACGTGGCACATATTTGAACCATAAAGCTCCAGTTTCATAACGTTAGAGGCCACTGTGTCAAGCAGCAAAGGAAGGTGGGAGAAGAATTCACCATGTGACACTGGCCAGATTATATGTGACAGGGAAGATCTGCATGAAAATAACACCGCAGGCGAAAGCTCCCAGCTCTTCTACCCCAGTGGTATTTTCTAAAGCAATATCAGAAAGTGTTCAGCATTTGACAGGGAAAAAAACTGCCAGGAGTAGTTAATAGAAAAATACACAGAGAAGCAGAGAAAGACAGAGGAGTTAGAAAATGTGCGGATGAAGGAAACAAAAACCAGCAAAAGCAGTCATGACTGCCTGACAGTCCACTCCAGGCAATAAGCAGTGGCACCCAAATCCCACATAGGGTAGGTCATGGGAAGGTAAAAGCTTGCTAAGAGTTATGTTATGCAGATGTGGTACTTCAACAATTAGCACTTCATTTTTAGATAATATTGGGTTTGTAAATTTTTTTAATTGGGAAGATTTCAAGAAGGATTTTTTTTGTATTATTTCTGATACATTCTTTAACACTTCTGTTTCACAGCAACAAACATTAGCTGAATGTCATAAATATGGTTTCCATTTGGTTGGTTGGGTTTTTTAAATGTCAACAAGGGCTTGTCTGAACTTATGATTGAGTCAAACACCATTCAAGTTCTCAAGTGTGAAAGAACACAGCAATATTTGAAACACCTGTAGGTTTTTTGACTGACACCACTGTGCTAATACCACTGTCTTTGTCTTGCACCCTACAGACTCCCAAATCCTATATACAAGTCTGCAGCATTCATCACTGATGACTCAACTGCTCTTTGCCCAGCAACATTAACCATGCCTTTCACAGCACAGATCCTTGACCTTTTCTGTCACTAGAACAAGTGAAAAACCTAAGTATTTGAAATCCCTTTTGCTATTTTTTCTTATGAGGAGCTACAATACCTAAACCTCAGCTTTATGCATCGCTTTTTACAAAGCCTTTCATCATGTATGATATCTTGTTACCTTAGATGTTGAATCTTCAGTAGGGGCTAATCTGTGGATGAGCTTTTTACAAGCCCCCTACTGCGGAAGTCAAATCAAAGTACCCTTATGAATATTCATGATCAAAACAATAGTTACTTACTGTGCTGGGCGGCCCTGGAAGCCAGTCCAAATGGTTTTGATTTTGTGATTGAGATTCTTAATGGTCGTAATTATCCGTTGCAGCCATGCAGCACCGAACATGACGGGTAATGGAGATACTTAACCCCCCTCAAAAACCAACAAAAACCAGCAATCCTGAAGATTCTAATGCTCATGTTGTAGTTCCTACAGGGCAATTAGTCCCTGCTAATGATGTTTATATTTATATGCAAATGTATAAAAAAAGAATCTTAACAGATACTTCATATTTATGCTCCTGGGATCTGACTATCCCATCTGTCTGCAGAAAATATTTCCCATTAGCAGTGTGTGTTGCTGATTCGGCAATAACAACTATTTAATATCTAGTAATTTATTTTTGATTTTATGTTTTTCAATTTCCTTCAGCCCTATCATAAAAAACCTCTCCTTAAGAACACAAGAGTTACATAGTGCATCAGCAAAGATTTTAGTTACACTTTCAACAAGCAACAAGGCTTGTATTTTGGTTTGAGTTTTAATAATTTATTGTTTTCCTCATTTACCACTACTCTTGAACTCAAAAATAATTTCTTAACCTAAATAAACCTTTTTGAGCCAGACCTTTTCTAGCCACGCACCACAAGTCCACACTCACTTTCGAGTGCTCTCTATTACATGCAAGCAAAAATTACAGCAAAGCCAGCAATGTCTATGTACAAAACATCTTTTTAAGGGAGGTAACAGTTATTCGTCTGTCATTGGGAGCTGGTCTTCTGAGACCAACTTTTTGAATATGATGTAACACAAACACATTATATCAGGGCATGTATTTTATTTAGCTTTGCACTAATCAGTCAACTAAGCCTCCTAGAAATCAAGGAAAGACACCATTAAAAAGTAATGATCTGGTTGTTTTACATTATAATGATAAAAGATATTAAAATTCTTAGAGGTGCATATGCACAAGTTACGGAGAGAAATCTGCCAGGAATTAAATATGTAAATTGGGAGCCTGAGCCCAACATAAAAATTTGGCTGATCAATGCTTTGAAGGATTTTGATGAAAAGTTATTCTGGACAATACTCATAGGAGCATAATCTCCAAATCATGGCAGGTCAACTATTTTTTTTTCTGGCAATACCCACATGTAAAGTAATTGACCTACTAACTTCAAGGAGTTTTCCACTAACTTCAGAGACCTCCTGCATACCACAGCTTCCATAATCTGTCTGTGCTATTAAATCAACAGAGTCTGTGTGTTGCATCCTTAAAGACATTCCTTGTGCAACACACCTGAAGCAGGTAAAAGTTGAGTCTGAGCCTTCCTCCTATTGCTGCCTAGCCTCCACTACCACAACATAATCCACATACTTCCTGTTGAGCTGATTTTCTTTTGATTCACTCATATTTTAGGAAAATATTAGAGACCATCTGCCAGAATTCCTAAATAATTATAACAGCAGTACTATGAAATAGAGAGAAGGGTGTCTCAGCTATGGTTTAGCTACACTGCAATGCAACTGTCATGATTTTCTGTTATAAATTCTTTATGTACATCTCTGCTAATCACTAGAAGATTATTTGTTTCTATTTATTATCCTGACTTTAGGAGCTTAGGAAAAGCACTTGCCTTGCAGGTCTCTCATCCAATATCTGAACAATCAGAATGCATGACTAATTCTCATTAAGCTCCATGGCTTTAGCTCCAATTCCCCCACCTGTTCCCAAGTTTGAGGTATTTATTAACTCTTCCAGCACAGGAGTACTTATTTACTTTTTCTGTATTTTAAATGCTAAGCTGTAACATGTCAGACTGTTCAAATGCCATTGTCTGCCTCTTTTCCCCCTGCTTCCTGCCTATTGTTCTCCTCACATAGTAGAGGACAAAAAAAGAAAAAATTCAAGCAGAAAGATCTTGCATACGAATGTGTCCTCTTTCAGAGAAGCCATGGTCTAATTTTCCCAGTCAGACTTCTTAAAGATTTCACCTTCACCCTGAATATAGCTGTGAGAAGTCAGTCAAGGTCCAGTGATTCCAATTAGAGAGGTTTTCTCACGAAGGTAAAGCATATTGCATTTCCTGACAATACTGTATTGCAGCAAAATTATTGTGAAAGGGTTTATCTTTAAAGAGGGCAGTAGTAGCTACAATCACCTTATTCAGTGAGTTAAAATTGTGACATAAAGTAATGGATAGCACAAAATGTCTGCCAAGCACAATCTTTTTCTCCTATCATTGTTCCACAAAGCAGAACAATCACTTTCATGTGGTTTTACTCTTAAAAAAGAAGAAAGTAGTAAATGGTGACACAGCTTCAGTAACAATTAGAATAATAGTTTCCAATACTGTTTGCAGTCCTATATCTAGATTTACCTTTTTTTTTAAGATAAAAGATCAAATCTAATTTAATAGTGACAAACTATTGATAAAATACTGACCATATATGGTAAGAGATCTCTAAAACGGGAAAGGAAAATTCAAATAGGATTATATTTCATAATTGGGCAGGAAGGATTAAGGAAACAGAATAAGAAGCAGAGACTGTCTACACAATCATGTTCAGCATTCAGTTCCTTTACAGTACCACCCATAGGCACAGGGTAACTTTCAAATGACAGGGTGATTAAAGGTACACCCGCTTTAAATTATAGAACAGTTTACACTGTGGCCAGTCATATGAGTATCAGATTGTTACTAACTGGGGAGATGGGCAGAAAATGAATCAGTTATAAGTCTGTGAAACTTCTTAAAGTGTAAGAAATTCACACCACTTGACCTTAGGTGCAGAGTCCAAGTCTACATCATTGTCTCAAATGAGAAGTGATACTCCTTTAGAAAATATTCTCTGTGTCACGCACTACTTAAAGCTTATCCCAGTTATAAAATGTTATGGTGTTCCAATCTAGTCACAGAAAGTGTACTGAATTCACTGGCATGAGTAGTGCTTTGCTTATATTCCATTTAGAGTTAGATCAAGATTTTCAATTATATCAGGGTATGAGTATCTGTGTAAGCAGATAAGCATAGTATAAACTGTTTTGTCTATTGTTAAATAGGCAGAAACTATTAGTCTCTTAGGCTTTTAGTTCCTGCATTTTCCTTACAAGCCTTTTTTTTTTTAAGTAACCCAAACAGAGTAAAAATAAGGAGGCAAAAATCTATGACTAATATTCACAAATTGAAACTAAAACTCCCAGAAAGTTTCTGGGTTTTGTTATTATATGTGCTACAATGTCACATTTTAACAATTCTTCAAAGACAGCCAGCCCTATAGCTTCTACTTCCAGCAGTACTATATATAATTTGCTCACATCATTTTAAAAAAGAAATACATGTCAAAACACATTTTTTCTCTTATTAACAGACTACCATTCATTGCTTTCTTTAAGCAACATGCTGGGAGCTAAAGGTCATCTTCTGAAGCCTGTGGATAAGGTTTGCTTATTGCAATGGAGTAACTGGAAGAGTATAAACAGATATGAGAAGAAGAAATGAAATATTTTAATTAACATAGAAGAAATGTACTGTTGAATTTAAGATAAGAGTTTACCTGAAGATTATCTAAATTTGCTGCTTCTGGATTAGGGGTATTTTTCCTTATCCTTTCAGTCTATATAACATATCATTTACCATAGTGTATTAAATTACCAGACCCAAAGTAAAGAGTATTCTTTGAGGTAATTTTCCTGTGTATGATGAATATGTAATAATTGGTTTTTAATAGGAATAATTGTGTGCCTAGCGTACAGTTTCTGGAGATACTACTTATTTATTACCTTTTTTTAAGTGCTCAAATGTGCTTGGTGTGACAGGTGAAGGAATCTTCTTTCTGGTAGGCAGCAACATCCACTTGCTTTACAATAATACTTTCTGAGGAAGCAAAGCTTTACAGCCTTAAAAGCTGCCTTTACTTCAGTTTCTCTTCTGTACTAAAAGGGACAACTTCGGCAATGTCTAATAGTGGTATTAAATTCCAGAAGGAGCAGGTAATGCTGGCTCAAATAATTCATGGTTGTAGAGCTGCTATGCTGTTCACTCATAACTAAAAAATGCACAACTTCATCACTTAAAACACTTGAATATGTAGTCAGGACAGCTCTCCTCCCAGCACAAAACATTTGAAAGCATCAGACTCAAGATGAAAACTCTCACCTTCCAGCTTCATAGTCAGTAACTACTCCCTGAGTCATGGTGTTTCCCAAATACTCACTCAGATCTTTGTTCCTATTTACTCATGAAGGAAGGAAAAACCCTGTCTTGGCTTTGTAGTCACATAGTGCTCTTCCATATGTAGGCCTCAAAGCACTTTACAAGGGTGGTTAAGCTTTATTAGCTGGATTTTACAGTTGGTCTAGCTAAGTAAAGAGATGTAAAGCAATTTCCACAAGGCAGTGTCATCTACTGGGTTAAACATGTGCCATGTAACCCAGAGTCCTGTTCCCAGCACTCTACCAGACTTCCTACACAACCTTTTGTAACTTAATTTTGCTCCTTTTCTTTCACCTTGAAAATGGACTAATCCATGCCTCCTCTAGAGAAACAGAAGATATTGGTAAGAGAAAAGCTTCAGTCTGATTTGAGGTTTCATCTCTTTCAGAAAAGACAGGATGACACAGAACAATAGAAGGACTATTTTCTCACTATGATTCCTATACTTCACATTTACTGAGAAAACTGCTTAGGACTTTAATACAATTATTATAAACTATTCCACAAAACAATGTTAAAATATAACATTGGTTATCTATAACTGGATATACTTCAAGTCTTTTAATTTGTGATGTAATCCAACAATTCAAGAGCATCTTAGATAATGTTTCTGCCTTATCCTATGAACCTCTACAAACCAAAATAAAACAAACTAAAACTTATCAGAAATTATTTATTTTTCATAATAGGAAACTATCATAAGTTCTTTGAAACTTGAGTCTAGGTACCTCCATGCCCTTATAAAGGATGAATAGTACTACAACATCTGTAAAATATTTCAAGACAGCTGGATACCAATGAAAAAAAAAACCAACAAAATGCTGTTCTCACCTTGCCAGGATGGAAGAGAAAGCATAAACCCCACATGGCACACAGTCAGGCAATCAGATGCATGACTGGAAGGCACTCGGTGCTGAGAGCGATGTGATGATCAATAATGAAACACAACCTGACTGCTCTCCACCAGGACGTGGCCATGAGATGGCTCAGCTCAGGGCACTGCCAGAACAGAGCCACAGCACTACTGAAAACACTTCTCTTCATCAGCTTCTTTGGAGCAAGACAGAATTAAATCACAATCTATAGATGTCAGCCAGGTGTCACCTACTAGGTGAGATGAAGGCATTCTTTCCCATGAGATGCTGAAGTACTCCTTTCTTGACTGAAAGTCATTTCACAACCATTCTCATGTTAAGTTCCCTGCATTAAAGAGGTCCCTTGCAGAATCTATAGTGTAGAATGTCTCAATTCTAATTAATATTAATTGTAAATACAAAGAAAATCTCTCTCTTTTCCATATTACTTGTATATATATACACTCATTATATATACACTCATATACTCATATATGTTACTCATATAAATGCCAATTAAAAAACTAAGACATGCAAACTAACTTTTTCACCAAGAGACCTTTTTTCTTCATAGTTTACTACTCTCATAAGGGTTTATAAAAGTAATCAAACTCTAAGTGGTATTCTAAGTGTATTCTAAGTGGTACCCTGACACCTAGGTCCCAGATGGTATCTGCCTTTGAAATACTTGATTTTTTTCAAGTATAGTCATTGATTCTGTTCTATTCTTTCTCCCCTTCCAACTGCACCCCATAATCGTGTTGTAGAACACAAAGATCTTATCTGGCTAAACTGGGTTAAGTGTAGCCAGATAACCCTGTAGACAGAGCAGTTATATTTACTGCTCTCTACTCTACTAGGAGTTATTGACAAAAAGCCTCTTATAATACACCTTACACCTGCAATCAAAACCCCACCTGGGGTACTGCATCTGGGTCTGGGGTCCCCAGCATGAAAAGAATGCAGACCTTTGGGACTTGGTCCAGAGAAGGCCATGAAGATGATCAGAAGGATGGAGAACCTCTTCTATGGAGGCAAAGCTGGGTTTGTTCAGCACAGAGAAGAGAAGGCTCCAGGGAGACCTTATTGCAGATTTCTGTACTCAGCTGGGGAGAGATATTTTAGCATAGCCTGGTACAACAGGAAAAGGGGTAACAGTTGTGAACAATAGAGGGTTGATCTAGATTAAATATAGAGAAGAAGGGTGGTAAAACTCTGGCACAGGTTTTACCCTGAGAGCCTTTGGATGCCCCATCTCTGGAAATACTCAGAGTCAAGGTTTGATTGTGCTCTGAGCGATGTGATCCAGCTGAAGATTTCTCTGCTCATGGCAGGGAGGGTGGATGAGATGACTTTTAAAAGGTCCCTTCCTACCCAAACTATTCTATACTTCTATGATTGCAACACAAAGCTACATTCCTTTTACTTGCTTTGAAAATGTCCTCAATGAAGCTGTGAAGCTGCCAACTGCCCTTCCTGGGAAACTTATTTTGCTCATGCAACACAGCTGCATCTCTTTCAAAGTGACCCATATTACAATCTCTAACAAGTTCTTCTGTATATTGAGAGCTGGGTTTTGACAGTCCTTTGTGTTACTTTCAGGCATTTTTAAGTGATTTTTTCAGCCTTTGTGGTATGAACTGACTTAACTCTGTTTCTTTTAATATCCTGTAAAGTGGCAAGAAGAAACAGGGAGAGGGAAAAAAAAGGAAGCTATTCCTCACATTTTTCATTTCTAATGGGAAGCCATCTATGATGCTTGCACTGAGCATTTCTAGTGCTATATGCAAAGAGTCAGTGGTGACACTCTTCAGCACTCTGTGGGGCCCCTTTTCCATCTCTCTTTGCACACTGTGTAATCATTGTCTTTCTGAAAGAACATCTGCTGGTACCTCCACATCAAAAGCTGCTTATCCTCTTGTAGTTCTCTCATTTGAGAGTACTCCATATGATGTTGACAATCTACTTTTTAATGTCCTCTCTGATCTCTTTCCTCAAGGTCTCCCATAACTCATTGTATTTGACCCACTCATCTCTTCTGTTGTAATCTTCCTTTATCTGCCCTCTTCAGTCATATGTGTTTTGTTTCATTTAAATGTGGCTTTTCTCTACAGCCTGTTACCTACAATTTCCTCTTTGTTTTTAAGCACTGCTTTCTTTGATTTGTCATTCAAACTTTATGTTCCTTCAGCCAGAGCTTAAAATCTCCTCTGGAACTGGAGACTGAATTCTCTCATCATTGTGGAGACATGTTTTGTTGTTGTGAGGTGTGACAGTTTTTCTGCTGTGTAAGTCATTAAAATGTACACACTGCTGCCCTTGCATCATAATCAAGATCTTGAAGGCAGTAAGCATTCTTTTTTTACTTCAAAAAAAGAGTCACAATCTATTAAATGCAAAACAGGTAATCTGTTCACATATTTGACATCAGTGACAGAAATAACTAATCCATTAACTGAATTATTTAGTTAAATGCTTTGATTTGTGCTGGTGTTTTCATTATTAAAAGGATTAATAATCCGTTGATACTTTCATTTAACATAAGATTCTCTTGTCATTTATTATAATCCTATTTCTTCAGCAATTCATCCAGTAATTTTGATTTGCTTTAGGCTAATTCTTTGCAATTTTCCTGTGATTTTCATCAGACAGGCAGACCTTCTTTTTCCCATTTACAACCAAACTTAACTAGGACATCTGCTATGTAGAAGGTGCTGCTCTGACCCTTCAGCATTTAACTGTACTTATAATTTTACTATAACTTGGCTCAAAGACAGGTCTGCATTAACATCACAAACCAGATATAGTTGATTCTATATTTGGATAAAGAAAAACAGTTATAGGTTGGTCTGTCTGCATCTATCACAGGGAGAAATACACCTTGGAGGGCTCAGTTGAAGCTTATCTGTCACTAACAAGTATTTGTTCAAAACTATGACTTTTTTGACTCAGTACAAATAAACAATCTTATTTCAAACCAATTTTTTTCACCTGGCAACAAAGCTAACATAAGTTGCATTGTTACTATATTCACTTGGATTCCATCCGAAGTGGGAATTGTCAGCATTATGAGAAAGAATACATATTTCTTCTGATTTTCATTTACTAATGAGTGCCTTCCTTAGATTGTATCAGAAATTTTCTATGCTCTTTTAAAAACAAGATCTTATTAATCATGATCTAAAACAGCATCAGGAAAATCCCAGATAAATTCTCAGAATCTTTAAACAACTCTAATAGGAATTTATTCTCAACAAATTTGTTTGGCAAACTGCTGTAAGCGAAGTTCACCTGCTGTTTGCAAATCACTTGTGCTTACACCTATCTGTGAATCACCTGCCAGCCATCTGAATTTTCATGAGAGCTGTCCTGCAGTGCAATTTCTCATCACACACATCTAATGATAACTCTATATAAGCGAGAAAGAGTAAAAATTTAATTCCATTAGACATGTTGTCCCATGGTTGCTTGCTATCCTGCAGAGTTACATGATCAACAGATGTTTTCTCACAATACCAAAAAACCCACCCACAAACCCCCCAATCTGTAGAGCATATACCTGCTTTATAAACCATGAAATAGTTAGGAAAAGAAGTCATAAGGTTTCCTTAAATTCAAGCTATTCCAACAGCATCTTCAAAAGCTCTTGAGCTGCCAGCCATTGCAGTGTACAACGTGTCTGTCTGGGATCATGTAAACATGGACCCAAACACATCCTCAGTATTGTTAAGGGTCATTACCTGTGCAATTTGAATGAGAAAGTTATTCAGCAGAGCTGTCACCCTTGAAACATCCTTTTCATCTACAATTCAAGCTAAATCCTAGTGAAGTCAAAGGAATAGTTCAGGAATTCAGCAGGAATTTGATCTGCATGGTTAGGATTCATAAAGAGCCATGCCTAATGCCTGAAGAAATCTCCTTCCAGTTTGTCCAGCTGCCTTATGCCAAACTCCTATTTCCTACATCATATAAGATGTTAGAGGAAGGAGAGTAGGTTTAGTAGAAACTTTAGTAAAGTTTCTTGCCTCAGCAAACAAAGCCATGCAAGAGGGTATGAAGGAGAAAGCAAGGCTCCAAATGTTATTTTAGAACTCACAAGAATGTGAGTTATTTTCTTATTCACAAGATTTCTCCCTTCTCCAGCGACATGCCACACTTGAGAGCAGAGAGAGCCAGCCTGTCTAAGTGAGCAGGCTTACTGTAACTCCACAATAAATCCCCACATTTCCTTCTCTTTAGCTTTAGCATGTAAATTGCATCTCTGACTGCTTTTACCTGAGTATATTTCGATATTTTGCAAAAAAATATTGCAAAACCAGCTGTCTGCACTTCTGATTCATGAAAGGAATGATTAAATGTCTCTCTTCCTAGATGTGTCACGTGCCTTTTAAATTAAATTGTTTGATCTCACATTTTGCAACTTTCTTCATGAGAAAAAGACTTTTTCACTGGCTTTGGGAAGAAATAGTTCAGAGGTCAGTCCTTGCACATACAGCTAATATTTTAGTTATAACTATAAAATATCTCAAATTATTAATAGAGAGCTGATTCACTTTGGAAAAGAAAGTTTTTTTCATTATTATTCAGTATACAGTATATAAAACAGTACAATGCTCACTGTTATTACTGGAACAAAGGTGGCAAGGCTTTGCATACTTGGAAATGGCACAGAACAGAGAAACAAAAGGAAATTTTGTGAATCTGAGAGAGAAAAAAAGCTTTTTTAGAGACTGGGAGAGTAACCCCTCCACCCATTTCTTGTGTATTCATTACCCTATGCCATAAGGAAAATAGGCAGAGCAGTGATGAGACATATATGAATGTAATGTATGGGATGGGAGCTACACCATAGGACTCATATCTGCTCACTGTTACAGCAAAGGAAGAAAAGGAAACAGGGTGGGGGAGAAGATGACTATTAAAGGCCGTAGCTGCTGCTGTTCTCATTTTTATTAATTTCTTTGAAGCAGTATCTGCAAATACATCTATTTGTATGCCTATTACTCATGTCTTCTTACTCATTTGTCCTTAGCTCTATGCCTAAATTTGCATGTTATATATTAAATTTAGGTCTAAAATTAATTTCTTTAAATATCTCTGTAGAGGTATTTCTTTAATTGGAAATTATGTTGTAGTAATGTTTAATTTCATTCTAACTTTTTTCCCCTTTAAAAAGACTCTTCAAATCAACCTAAAAAGGTATTGGCCATTACCTATCCCTCAGAAGCCAAATAATATAGTACTCTAGTTGAAAGACAAAAAAAAACAACCCAAAAACCCACAGCAAACCACATGTCCACCCCCTTCTCTTCTTCCTCTCCTCCCTCCAAGCCCGAGATTTGTAACGAGGCAGTAAATCCACAATAACATCTGGTATTCCACACTGCTGGGTGGATGCAGGAACCCTGCCTGCCATGAATGTCAAATATCAATTAGGTCTACACAGGAGTTGAGGACCATATGCCACAAGGTTCAGATTTGGCAAATTTAAAACCACCACCTATGTATGAAATTAAATCACTTCCTCTACATCTTAACACTTAAATGAATGCCCACAACTGAGAAAGCATTGGATGAATCCCTAAGCCCAGTCTGTTTCTGATTTTTCTTTAACAGAAGGAAGTGAAAAAGAAGAAAATCAGGGTTATAAATTTCATACAAAATAAAGCAGGAAAACAAAAAAGAAGCTCAAATCCTTTGACTGTATTTCCAATAGAGCCATTTCTTAATAATACCAACAGGAGTAACTAAAATTTTGCTCTATAGTATACAACCACAAGGGATTTATATTTGTAATTAAATATCAACACTATGAAAGAAATACATTCCAAATAAAGACTACTATCTAGGGAAGAAAAAGCAGGCATTATTCATTCCTGAAAATTGTCCTCAGAAATCTGTTATCAGTGACAGCAAAACTATGGAACAGCTTGTACAGAGCCTGAGAGCTGAACCAGTAGCCCTTGAAATCTTGCTGGTGACACTGAGCACCTTAAGAGTAGCAGGATGTGAAAGTGGATCCATGTTTGAGGGAAGCCAGGGCTGCAGCATGGAACTTGGCCTGTAGCTGCTAAACAGCAAATATTTGGGTGCTCAGGATTAATAAAAAAGGATTCCCACTCAGCTGACAGTCTGCAGACATGGGCAAGAAAAAAAGACAAGAATTTTGCTTTTTTCTTTCCTTAAACATGAAAGGTTTCTCATTTTACACTGTACTGGTGGGTAACTAATTTTGGTTTAGCTAACTTTTCATGAACTCAGAGGTAACAGTTAGTCTTTCTCCTGTAGCCAGCTATCTTTTTTTCTCCTTACCTTGCACTACTCTACAGGTGCAGAGTCCATCTTGCATTTCCAGGATATTCAGATTTAATTCCAATACTACTCTTATGATTTCTGGTCCATATTTATTTTTACCTTCTAGCAAAGTATAATATAATTTGAATTTTCCCATTAATTTACACAATGGGCAACCCTATGACATGAATCAGAGCAAAAGTATTTACTTTCAATATTTAGAGACAAGAGCTTAACAAACTATTTTTCACTTCCTTGAGACAATTCTTACTGCTTGAGGGAGGTGGGATACACTAAGGACTATTTTCATGGGTCTTTTTAGCCAATATATCTGGTTTTGTGTCTTCAGATTTCCTTTAAGAGATAAGCTTGTTTTCAGCTAGGCTCATGTTTTATCTTCTATGCTTAGTCTTTTCTGACTAAGGATTTTTCTCTGTTTTCATCTAAGGAAGTGGTTCAGGAATGTTAAAACCAGCACTTCCATATGAAACACAGTGGCAAAAACCTATAAACCCTGATTCTCCAGTTAGGGCCCCTGTCCTACATGGAAGGCAACTTTCTGTTTTTAAACTGGAACATGAAGCCTCTGAACACAAATAACTGGCTATGTTTGTACCCCAGATCTTTCAAATTCAGAATGGAGAACTTGAAATTGTGTTTCTGGCAATCCCAGGAAGCTGCATGTGCAGAGACGTCGCTGCTGAAATGCACAACTCCACTCTCGTACCCTTGATTTGCAGGCACAAGTTGCTGAAGTACACAAGTTTCTGTATTTTGATGACTGAAATTCATGACAGTTGCAGATGAATGTTCTAAAAGATCCTGCCATTAAGTGAGGGAATGTCTTCTTAAGCCAGAGACACAAAGTTTTGTTGATCAAAGACTGAAGGAGGCTTTGGGGGCTTTAGGAACGTATATGAAAACAGAGTCGAGCTATAGCTTAAAAATACTCAACAAAAAAGCAATAAATGACACATGGTGTCTTTCAGGGTTACTTCGTTTCAGAATGTAGCACGATGTACTGCAGCAGTATTCAGCAAGGTGTACTTCAGCAGTTATCCATGAGCATCCTTAGGTGCAGAGGTGAATCCTCCTTCAACTGAGCACAGATAAACCTCTGAGAATCTCCAAACCTTCCAGGGGGTGTAGTGGTCAATATAGGCAGGCCCTACTGGATAATTTGGACACATTATTGGAGAAAATAGAAGCAGAAGAACAAAAGGACACATAGAATGGATGATGTGGAGAGGAAGGAATGAGAATTATTATACTGAATAGAGCAGTGTATGTAGAGGTAAGAGCAGTTTCGTTCCAGGTGTGCCTCCTTTGCAGTGGGTGTTAAGGGAAAAGGAAAGCATCATATTTAATGAAAAGTGCAGTTTCCTATCACATTAAATGTGAAATTCTGTGAGCACACTAATGAAAACATTTTGTCATACATGTATTTGCAATCAATGTGTGCATGACTGTCTCTTAGAAACAGACTAAAGTAATGCAAACACCAGCGAAGGGCGTTGCTTGGGAACAGGGACACTCATTCAGCATATCTTAATAGAAATTTGATTTTTTTTCCCCAGAGTGGCACAGATATTTGACATTTCAGAAAACAAGCATGTACATTTATGCTAAAAAATACGTTCTGTACTCTTAAAATATTAAAATACTATTTAATAAAACTTAAATACTAATGACCTAAATCAATCGAAAGCTTTATCAGATTTAAAAATTCCATTTTAGACAGAAGAATAAATATCACTTGGTAATTATTAGGTAACTCTCTTCCCATTGGATGCTGAAACATACAGAAACACCAGCATGCATTTGAGGAGTCACAGAATACTAGAGCCTTTTGAAACAATAGCAGAGCCTTTTGAAAAGGACAGTTCAAATACTTTAAAACACAACAGCCTTCCATTTTCACTGCTGCAAGAATTTACAGTGTTCACAGTAGCACTTTTTCTGAATCTAAAAGTTGTCATAAATCAATCACAAATACTATATTCAATAGCAGGCACATAGGAGGTGCATATGTTTATATTTACAGGGACAGTAAAGGACCCTTCAGGTACACAAGTACCATTAGAAATTCCTCCCAGCTTGTAGGAAGTTATCCATCAACAAAAGATTCCCTTCATCATTCTCTGAGCTACACAATGGCTTATACTTACTGAAAGCATGTACTATACATGTTGTAGCCTTACTTTTTACTCTGTTTTACAATGAATATCAGGAATTGCTCCAGTAAACTTAGAGGAATATCAACCTACATGCATATATCTGCTTTGGCTTTGGCTGTTTTCCACCTAGAAAACAGAGAAAGAGCTTGGAGAAAGAGCAGCAAGCCAGCATAAACCCTCCCATTTAATGAGGTCTAAGGCTACAAGAAACACCACTTCCCCATGTTACCAATAAAACAGCTTTTTAAACGCTCCTATTTTCAACAGCTTTCCAAGACAGACACCAGTGAAGGAGAATTTCTTTCATTGAAGTAACAGGTACTGTAAGGAATAAGGAAAACAGAAAAGGAAGAAAATGGATCCAAAAATGGGTTGATGTTATTCAGTTGTTACCACCTTTCCATGATATTTCAGCATATTTTTCATGGTTCTGCAGAGTCACTTCTATGACAAGGCTTATTACAGTACTAACTTCACCATTTGCATCATGGAAATAAAATATACTGTGACTGACCTTTGCTTCTGATTACATTATTTAACTCAACATTGGTGATTACAAATGGTGGTATTTTACATGAAACAGAATATTTTGGAATACTCTTCCAAAATCCCCATTGAGACCTCAGTGCAAGAAGAAATCTGCCACTTAAGTATGCAACTTTCTCTATCATGATAGCATCTCTCACTTTGCACTGAGCAAATTAAATCACTTGAGAATGCTACAAAAGACAGAAAACTTTAAATGCCATTCACAATGCTACACAGCAGAGAAAATGGCATGTTCCCTTTGATATAGGAAAACATATTTACAGCATTACCTATCATTAAACAGAGGAAACTGCCAGATACATTTTTGTCAGGATGGTGTCTCTTTTCCAGAGTTAGAATGTGCTGTTCAAATAACAGGACACGCTTACATCAGGAATTTAAGCTGATTATCTGTTTGTGTGTCCTATATTAGCTATCTAAATAAAGTCCTACCTCACTGCTTTTCAGAACCACCAGATAGAGAGGCTATCACACAACTCTCCAAGCTGCTTCTGTTTCTCTGGCCAACAAAAAAAAAAAAGCCCCAACATTATATATACAGTGTGTGTGTATATATATATATATATACACACATATATGTATATATATACACACACATATATGTATATATATACATGCATATATTTATATATATGCGCCTATTACTAAAGAAGACATACATATGTCTATTACTAAACTGAAGTGCAAAGTGGTTTGAGCTTTTACTTTTATACAAGTACTCTTTCCATTTAACCTTGGTCTTTGCACACTGTTTTTTTCGATGAGTAAAGTAATTTGTTCCGTGTGGATCTAAGTGTTAGTTTCTCACTAGATCAATCACAGAATTCTCACACACTTTTTTCTGCTCCTTTTCACTGGTTGGGAGCTCCTTTGCTGGTGGTATCTCCTTTTCTGGGAGTTACTATAGTTACAAATCATTATCTGCAAGTCAAATAATGAATAAAATGATGACTTCTATTATCTTGACCAATATTAGGCTGCAATTGAACAGTATCACTACTGAGTCCAACACAATAAGCTGCAGAAAACAAATGGGGAATCCTAACCACCTGTGACCTGGGATCTCAGCTCCTTTCAACAGCCCACAAATTTTAGCTTGCTATGACTGCTGGCTTTTTTTGCCCAAACAATTCCAAATAATACACGGACTGTGCTCCATCACTATATTAATTCCTCTTCCCCCCAATATGTTATGTTTTTCTATATATTGTGTTTCCTAGGAGCCTGCAAATGCCCAGAGACTGTAAAATCCCCAAAATACCTTTACCTGGAAAAGGCAGGCTGTGCACAGAGCATTTCCTCTCTAAATCTTTGTGAAGGTCACAGCTGAGGGAGCTCAGATCCTCCAATTCCAGCCAGCCATGCCATTCTGTATTTGTTTTAGCCAACCAGGAAACCAGAAGCAGCTTGGAGAGTCTTGACATTTTACCTAAGTTTTATAAATACTTCTACCATATACTTTGTTTCTGACAGTGAATGCTGGGAAGTCATTTCTAGGGGGAAAATAAACCTAAAGTCACTGATTCTAATGTTTACAGGATAGAATTATGCCTTTGGACACAGAAAAATTGAGCCATCTATACTTAGAGGAGTTATGTATTTTAAGCGGTTGAACCTGTTCATTGACTGAAACTTTTTAGAGCAACCTTCTCCAGAAATAAATGCATAATATTCCTTCACACTGAGTTGCTAAATTATGATTTACCACAACGTGATGCAGATGTTTATTTTTGTAGAAGAGGAAAAAAAAAGAGAGCAGAAACTGGGGGGCAAAAATTTCACACAGAATCCATGGTCTTGAACAAAGGAGTTCAATTAAATATTCAGATTGGTGCCATGCAAATGTAAATGTACATTTCCCCCACCCCCCATATGTTATTTCTCTACCAAAACTTTAAAAAGAATAAGCATATACATACTCACATATACTAGAAAAGATTGAATTCAACAGAAGTTCTGCTTAGTGATAGATGACAGATTAGTTAACTCAACCATGTATCAATTTGGTGAAAACCAATTAAGAAAAACTCATTTACAGGATGTTTGCTCTTCATACATAAATAGCAATTTGATGCCAACTGTATTATACTCAGAAAATACTTGCAGACTACATTTTGCCACAATTTTTCAAGTTTCAATTTTGAAACTGAAAGTAGTTACTGGAAAGTAATATAAAAGAGACTCACATAATAAAACATTAGTACAGAGTCAGAATTCAGACACATTCTTCATTGAGTGAACAGGACTTTAGCTCTATTACCATTTATGAATTTTAAGCTGTTAAAGCCAGTGCTTGAAGAGAGAAAGGAACCTAATGAGAAAAGCTTCTAAACTCAATACATTTCTAGCTGATGTACTAATACCGTCCTTTCCCAACAACAACACTTTAGAACTTCTCAGCTCCATGATTCAGTTTTTCCTCCCATAAATAATCACAATGGCCACAGTGAGCCAACTTCAAGTGTATGAGGGCCAGAGGTAAAAATAGCTCCAAAATTAAGGATATCTCTCACAACAAATGACAGTTAAAAAGTTTGCCCTAGAGTCATTTGGATTTCTAAATGATCTTCCAGGGGTTAAAGTTCATCTTTTCTAGCTAAATGCACATGTGCTGGGATTTGGCATGGATTGTATTGGTTTTAGTGGATCCTGGCCCTGAAAGTATTTGCTTATAATTTTCATTTATGCTCCTAAGTGTTACATATGTACAGTGAGCAAGGAGCAAACATCAGCAATAACATGACATGTATTTGCTGATTTTTCTCCAGGAATGATGGAAGTTCAGGTATATCACTTACCAAATCTGACTACAGGGGAAATTTACTAAGTGTACATTATGTTATACAGAGTTTTTTTATTAAAATAAACCAAAAACAACCCCAAAAACTAAATCAAAACAACCCAAAAAAACTGAACCAACCCCCCCCAAAAATCCAGAAAAACCCCCAAAAACCAAAAGAACAACAACAAAAAAAATAACCCCACCAAAGACCAAAAACCACAAAAAATCAGACAACAAACCACCAGCAAAATACTACTTCCACTGTGAAATATTCACAAGTCATACAAATTGTATTTGGTGAATCTTGCAGTCTGAACAGACCCACCTTCAGGTGATTAACCTTCTAGGCATTGACGCCTATTACACACCAATATCTACTCACTAAAACAACAAAAACATGTGAGGAGAGGCATGTCTGTGCTGTGAGAAAGAGCTTGATCAGTAGTTAACTCATGTAAGCACAGTTAACTTAGGAGACAGCAAATGTTAATCACAAGACCTAAGAAGCAGGATTCACCTTAATCTTGCCAAGATAAGAACAGGATCACTTGAAAAGCAGCACAGAAACTGCTGAGGGGCTGTGCATGCTCCAGAAAGAAAGGTGAAAAGTGCATTGTGACGAAGACTACTAATCTTCATCACCTAGACCCCCGAGGATGAAGAGGAGCCTTCCTGTGCGACCACCAGGACACACAGGGCATGTGTGACCCGTATGCTAATGATATTAATGACTCCTGAGAAGTAATTTGTATAACTGCTCCTATCCCAAGAAATGTGATAATATTCATGAATTACACCCATAATACTGGACTGCATGGAGTGCTGTGGGTGTGTGTTTGAGGAGTGATCCCCCACGCAGCCGGCACTGAATAAAGCAAATACCCTCTTCTCTGTCTCAGAAGTGTCTCCCGGCCTGGTTTGGGGTGATACAGCTGATACAAATGCTTTCTAGAATTCTCTTGTAATGCTCAAGGCTAAAGAGACACCAGTGATGCCCAGGATGTGAGAAGACATCCAACTGTAATTGGTCTCCCACAATTTTTTGTTAGTATTACAGAAAAAAGCAGAGATAATAACCTTATTCTGCATTGCTACAGAAGATTATTTGGCAGTTCTAAGTATTTGCCATTAAGTAGCATAGCAAATCAGTAAGAAAAAGGAGAAAGGAGGGGATGTAGCCCTGTAAGGTCCTCTTTACTTAAAAATAAGTCACTGAAGAATATGAAGGAAATTAAAATAAAAATGTTTGCTTATATAATCATTATGTAACAGTCTCCTGTTACTAAAAATGTAATTACTTCAGGTCAGCATATTTCTTAATAATTAAGGGGCCTTGCTGTAACTTCTCAGTGCACATATTTAAGCTTGTCCCAAAATAACTTATCCTTTGCCATTCAAAATCAACAAGACTGAGTCTGCTTTCCTTAACCTGGCAAAGTCTGGAATAGCAAGTTACACACTCTGTTGTAAAGGGCAGATCCTTCAAGATACAAGATCATGGTCCTTCCCAGGCATAAACTGAACACTGAAGCTCAGACAACCCCCAGCAATCCACGTGCTTTTAGCAATGGCTTAATGTTAAAACACCATCAGTTTGATATTCAGGATGTTGCTTATTTCCATGAGGTTTTGTTAAACAAAGTGCTAAACATGAAATCCCTATGAATGTATCAAGTATTCATGAAGATATTTTCCAATGATTAATTAATGTGAAGTGGTTCATAAAGATACTCAGTAATTCAAATCCAAGTTTCAGGTCAGTGGCAACCTGACAAGTTGTCTTTAACAAAACCTGAGACACTTTTCTGAAATGGCTTCGAAAGGTTGACATGAATCTTATCCCAAACGTATCAAAGCAATTTACACATGAAAGTGTAGGACTGCAACAAGGAGAACTTCAAAAACTAGGATGGAATGAAATACAAATCTTTCATTTCTAATTGCAGAACTCATTTCTTTAAGTTAGCTTTCCCTAAATAATCTTTTCTCTGAAACACAAATAACGAGCCTGCTGATCTCTACTGACAAAGTTGCTACATGCAGGGGAAAAAAAAATGTAGGGAGGGGAAGGAAAAAAAAGCTTATTTGGAAGAGTGAGAGATGGCATATATAACTACATTTTTAATTATTTGAGAGGTATTTATACATCAGAGCAGAGCTAGTTATATAACCCCAAGACATTTAGGAGCCTATTAAAAGTGTGTATTGTTAATTGCAACCTTTTTATTCATAAAGAACTTTAAACTATGGGTTTGTGTCTCAAATCCCTTTCTCTCCCTCCACATTCTAAGTAGCCAGGCAATTAGGTTAATAGTCAAGCTCCCTAGGGATAAAAACATCAGGAACTACCTATGTTCCTGTGGTACAGTATTACTGTGTTTGAGATACGTTTGGTAATGAGAAAAATAAATACCAGAGGCATAAAATTATTTCTGTAATGTAACTTGCATTTTTCTAAACCCTCTAATAAGTCGATTAATTTAGATCTCATAAAAGAGATAGAGATGTGCCACTGAGTTTAAAAATCAAATACCATGAAAGCCTTTTAATACAAGATTTTATCAGACATGATCAATATAAGCATCTGCAAACTGAATCTTATCATTCTTATGTTTCCTTTCTGGCCACTTAGCATCCTCAGATACAATAATGTAGAGAGTGAGTCAGTAGAAATGGGCTGAATTTTACCAGATGTTTTGTGATGCTTGCTCTAAAACGAGGCTCTAGCACAACTTGCAATAAAATGTAAAAACTAATACAAACAAAAAAATCCAACCCCAAATCACAAACATGTTCCTTCAAAATGAAATTAATCACACCATCCATAATTAGTAATGGCACTTTATGAAAAACTACAATACTTCCACCTGTACCTAGCAAAAGTAAATTCCCCAATTTACAAAAATCTGGAAGATGATTTAGTTTTGAACCTATGCGTGTCTGTGGATAACTCCAATGAAAGCTGAAAGTCTTGTGACTCAGAGAGAAAGGCAAAGCCAGGAAAGTATAAAATCAAGTATCAGCAGTGCATATTGAGCAGTTCTCTACTCTCAGCTTATGGAAGCTGGTTTAGAGAAGCCAAACTGTAACCATACAAAGTATTTCCTTTATAAATACACTCTATTATGAAAGCAGTAGCAATCATAGTTCAACCATCTCCCGGTGAGAGGAGTGCAGCACACTTAAGTTTTCTGCTATTAACTCACTGTTTTGTACTTTACGGCCCCCAAACTCAGTGTTCTGCACAATCAAGCCTGGCACTGCCCTGTGCCCTGGCAGAGATGCCACAATGCCATCATACAGCACACACCACAGCGTTTCTAGGGACACAACAATACAAATTTAGCAGGGCTACCAAAAAGTTTCCCTGATATTGTCTCCAAATTACTCTGATCCTGAGAAACAAGGATGGAACTGAACATGAATAGCATGCATCAAAACAGCAGCACCCTGTATGCATTTAGCTATTATAACTATTCTTAATTTTTGTTATTGTAAGCAGTATCCTTTCGCCACTGAAACTGAGAATATAATTTGTAGGTAAGAGTCTCACTTTGAGCCAACAATGAGAACACCAGGTGGCAAGGGTTCAGCTATCAGTTTCACATTCGTTTTAGGTCTATGAAACACGGTTAATTCATTAAAATGTAGTTATGTAATGCAAATTCAGAGAGAGTAAAATGTCTTCTTTTTAGTTAATTCCATGTTAAGTTAAAGATCTCAGCCTCTCTATTATGCATATCTTCATCAAAAAAAAAAAATCTCAATTTAAAAAAAATGTTGATAACATTAGGCATCGAAGGATTCCTTTCTGCTGATTTAAAGACTTCTCTCTACCTTTGATTTGAATTTCTACTGGCTCTGGAAACTGCTTCTCTAAATAATTTTGTGTTCCTAAAACTGATACTATCAGGAAGGGTAAGGTGAGAGTAGGGGGAAGTTCAAGTGTGTTTGTGGAGAAATAAACATTATAAATTATCATTGGGTAAATCTACCCAGGCTCATATTTTTCATATGTAATATCTGTACCTCTGTGCAAGTTCAATACATCTAACCCATCATCATGGTTAAACCTCACACCTCCAAAACTGCCCATCGGTGCCTGGGCTCAGCTTACCAGCAGTGGTTAGAGAAAGCCAACTTGTCTTACATATTCACACAAGCAGTACAGGACTGGATCAAGCTATTGATTCATTTACACCCTGTTGGAGAAAGCCCCTGGGCCATGGCCTCTTCCAGAGAGGTTCCAGCCAGTTCACACATCACTGCTCACAGACTGAGGAACCCCCAACACCCAACTCCAGCTCTCAGACTCCAGCAGTGCCTCAGGTGCTGCAAAGATCAGCCAGTCCTGCCACAAAAGGAATGCTCAAAGTGTGGAAGTTCAGAACTCTGCACACACCCAGGTTGTGTTTAACCAATATCAGACCCCTCCTCCCAATCCCTTACACAAATATCCCTCATGCAGTGCAGCTGGGAGAGGCACGGCAGCCTTAATGATCAGCTGGCTCCTTTGAGGGTGGCCACAATTAACAAGTCCTTTACAGTTGTATTCAATAACTTTTTGGCATGGAAACAAGGCTCTTTTAACGACGCCAACCATATGTTCCAGTTAACTGCTCGATTTCTTACCCATCAATATGTATTAGTAGTATTAACAGTAAGACAACTTTTCTTTCCAGTGCAACATCAGATGGTATTTAGTATAGTTCAGTATTACTGAATACTCAGTATTGAGTATTTAGTTCAATTTCATTACCAAACACTGAATAAGATTATAATTTTAGAAGTATGATGGTAGTGGCATATTCCGACATCATTCTACTACAGTTTACTCCTCAGAGCGAATCACATACAGTAACCTCCAAAATACGGTTTCAAATGTTACTTCAAACCAAATACTTGTTAAAAACAGAAAAAACCAAAAAAATAAACCCCAACAAGCCCAAGGAAACCCACACAAATATTTTTAAATTGTTTATTTTTTTGCTACCTTTTCTACTTTCAGGTACATGCATAATCTATCACTATCAGTAGGATCTTGAAGGTTAATTATGGTAAAGAAGTTACTCAAACTCACTAAAAAAAATCCAAACCAATTTCCATGACAATGTCAGCCCAATTTTGCTGGGTTTGGTCACTCCTGAATACCAGGAGTACGTCCAATGAATATGCAAGTGCTTATTTGGACCTTCATCTCAGTGGGTAAAAACTGCAGAGAAGTCTATGAATTTACCTCTGCTTAATCAGGTGTCAGTGTGGCCCTCCTGCTCCTGGTTTTGTCTGTGCTTCAAAACTGGGCAGTGACAGGTATTTTCAACAGGATGCTAAATCTAAGTGTCTCCCTTAATGTTAGCAAAACAGCTTTGCCAGCAATGGTGAAGCATGGTGAGCATGTGGCTGTAACTTGCATTGTGCTGAACACTGCACAGCTGTTGGTGTTCTGCAATCCAGGTAGATGTTCAGAGAATATGCAGTGTAGGAATGGTCTTCCAGTTTGCACATGCCTAATGAACCCCATATCCTGCTCCACAAATAAAACACACTAAAAGAACATAAAAAAAAAAGTAAATAAAGGAAGATCTGGAATAAAAGAACAGTGTTGAGGAAATGAAAGCTAACCACTGGGTTTTTTGTAATAAAAAAAAGTAACACAGAAATCATTCTAACAAATCTTCAGATTTGCTTCTGGATAGCAGTTAAAATCCTATGATTTGCTTTGTTATTTTAATCCTAAGGTTTCATCTCTGGGAGAAACACAGCACAAAGTACGGGTATGAGCTTATTAAAGTTCAAGTCATTGTTGAAAGTAAATACCTGCTGAGCACAAGCTGGTGCAAGGAAGAACTCTTTAAATTGTTTACAAAGAGGACCCATACCTGACCAAAAACAAAAAAGCAACAAAAAACTGGAAACAAAACTGACTCCCCGTTTATTTTCAAATGTTTCTACTCTCTTTTCTAGGAAAAATTAGTTTGCAAAATTGGCTGAGAACAGAGGTGCAACAGCCACATTCTCTCACATCAATGGAGTTCCACAGTTCTGGGAGGGTGGAACTGGCAGTAGAAATTGCCTTCTAGTAACTCAAGTTATTTCTAGCTACAAACAAAGCCAAATGGAGATTTGTCCCTTTTCAATTGTCAACGTATCTGTCCTTCATTTGGGAAAAAGAATCCATTAGGTTGTCTGTATTGTGGATTCCTTTCATATAAGAAACATTTTAAGAGACATTCTCATGTCATGTTTAAATAGTGCATCTTAGGTTTACAGCACCCATTCTGGATGTATATTCTCCTTAAACCACTTCTCTTTCGTGCCAGTAAAATTTCCTCCAAATTTTGTTTCTGTAACTCCTTGTTAACAAGGAAGAAGGTCTTGTATTTTGAGCACAGGACAAACTCCAGAGTTCAAAGTTCATTTTGAACCTTCCCAGCATTCTCATATGTGGTCAACCAGAAGCAATTTAATTCGATGAGTGCTGATGCCAGAATTTTGCTTGAATCGGTTGCTTTTGAGGTCTATGTCCAAACTATCCCTGGTTTCATGCTCTGGTTTGTGCTGCAGAGAAAATGCAGAATGTGTGTGAACTAAAGTAGACAAAGTGTGCTGGGAACACACCTGAGGTGGTGCTGGCAGGTGTTCTGCTCATGGAGCCAAACTGGTCTGAGGAAATCCTCCAGCACAACTGCTGCCCTGAATGTTGAGCCCTTTGCATTAAATATCCTGTACTTTCCATTTAGACCTGGATAAGCAAAATACTTCAGCCTGTAGTGAGCTGGCCCTTGTATGTGTGTGTGATCCACTGGTCTGACCAAGATCCTCTATCTGATATTCCCAATTTAGGTGTACGTTTGGGTGACTACACTTTGGGGACACCAAACTTCAAATTATACACAGGGTTATACACATATTTCCAAATGGAGTAAAGGAGACATATGCAGTGTGTGACTGTGAGGATATAGGTTATTTTAATGGTGACCGTGTTTTAAAGTGAGCCATCTACAAATTATTCATGTTACTAAAAAGAGCATGAATTATTTAATCATTCCCTTCAGTTAACAAAGTCTTTAATGCGAAGTCAAACCTCTCTATTAAAAAGGCTTTTAAGCAAATCTCCACCTGCCTTTGTCCCACCTCCTGGACAGGAGTCTGGAGTGTTGAACACAGCTGGCATTTTTATGTAGCTTATGATGATAGCCACTGTGTTTCTCCTGGCCTATTTGCAAGACTCTCTTATCATCATGAGCAGTGATAGGGTGTTTCAATTCTTCTTCTCTCTGAATCATCTTTATAATTTGTTTTTGAAAAATCAGGGAGCCATTTTGCTTTCAACCTTGCTGTTTCTATTCTTTCTTGGCCAGTCTGTTGCCCACAGCCCTCTGCAGCACTGCCCTTCTAAGATAATGAGCACATCACTTCTGCATTGCATCTTTTCTCAGGGTGGATTTCAAATCCATACAGAAAAAACTCAAGTATCTGGGTAGCAGCATGATGCTGCACTGCACACATCATACCACAAAGCAGACATTATCAGGTAATTTCAGGGTTCCACTAGATAGTAATATTGAACTGCCTCTCCTGGGACAGCTCCAAATTACAACTGAACCAATACCTCCGAGGAATGCAGGATTTCAATGTAGAATTCCAGTGTCAATCAATCACTTGGCATTAAAGTTTAAATACAAGTAGAAAGATGAAAGTTAACAAAAAGCAATTGAAATACATCACAATATTTTCTCAAATATTTTTGGTATTTTTAAACCAATGGACTTCATCGAAGTAAAACATGTACTTGTTGAAGCAAAACAGCACAGACTGCAGAAGCCTCATCATGCAATCTTTGTTTTCAGTTGTTTATCTCAACATAGTTTTTACATATTTAATTTTTTAACAGGACAAAGACATGTATTTGTCAATAAAGAAAAATTTTTAAATGCTTTAGCAAGCGTAATTAAGGAAATTCTTCTTCCTTCAGGATCATGAAACTTTTTGGCATAAACGCCCTCAGTTTCTGTAGATCTCATATTTTGTTTATTACCACTGTGTTTTTAACATTTGAGCTTTAGTTTACAGCTTTTTAAAGACTAAAATATGGTTATCAAGTGTGACTCTAAGTAAAACAATAGCAGCTTAGCTAATGCTAGTCTCAGATGATAGATCACTTGAATATAATGTAAAAATAAATCCTTACTGGGGATTTGGGACTTAGTTGTTTCTCAAATAAGACATTGTAATTTGTCAGTGAACCATAGTCAGGTCAGTGCAGTGAGGCTGTGATAGACAGCCAGGAGAAAAATAATTCCTATTTAAAAGCAAATTGGAGATGTCTTTGAAAAGTGTATACACAAATGACAAATTTTAAAGAAGAAACAAAATGGTTTAGTTAAAGAAGATTTTAAAATGCATTTTAAATTTGTCTCTTAAGCACTTGTGGGAATTGTAGCATAGTAGTACTATATTCTAAGGAAGACACATAAAAAGACTTCAAAACTTTCATTAAGATGAAAATTAGTGAAAAACACCCTTGTTTAGTGAAAAAAAAAAAAGAAAATTTAGTGAAAAACATCTTTGTCTAGGTTGCCTGTCCTTGTCAGTAAATTGGACTGTAACAAGCATTACTCCTCTCTCTCTCTCTAAATACAAGTGGTTTCAAAAGGGAGAGAGAATTCCTCTGCTACAATAGATTTCTTTTGAGTGATTGTATACTTGGACTGCAAACTCTCTTAAGACCAGAAGTTTTCTAGAACACAGAAAAAGTGAAATATATTAAAACTCTCATTCTGAGCTTTTATATTAACTTTAAAATCACTCAATGCTCAGAAAACTTCAGATATAACCACATAAGCCAAAAATCTCTCCCTGAAATCAGCTAGTCCAAGCAATAACATCAGTGATTGCTATTTGCTTATGACAACTACAGTCCCAATTGCTCTGCACTTACACAGAGGATCCTTGATTTATTCACAGCTAATTTCTTAAATGTCACAACAGCTTTATGAAAGTTTGCAGCACCAAAGGAATGACGATATTTTTTCAAAAACCTCCAAAATTAAGAATATTAACCATTAATACCACTATGAAAAGAGATTTTAAAATTGCATATTCCAGCCACATCTGCAATAAATCCTATTAATACAGGTTACATTTCTTTCCTCTTATGGAAATACTTTGAAATAAACAAGACACAACTGAGCAAAGAAGTAATATATCATCTCTGCAAGATATTACACCTGGGTGTGTAAAATCTCGTGAGGTACCACCTGTCAAATGTGTAAAACTGCAATGTAACATGGCTATGGGGTGGAGACACCACATGTGTGTCTCAACAAAGAGGTTAAAGAACCTTGGGCAATGATTTCCCACGATAAAACATCATGGAGGTGATACAGTTCCAGCCAATTTTAGACCAATGCAGCAGAGATCTCATGGAAAAATGGATCCCAACAAAAGGGACAGTCTGGCAGGCTGACACTTGTAATTGCCACTCAGGAAAATGACAAATCCACTTGCCTCTTTCCCACAGTCGTGTCTCTGCTCAGCCTTTTCTGCTGCCTTTTGTATGTAGCTCACCCTTGAAGATGGACAATAAGGGACCAAGGGAGTTGGTTGGCTCAGCAGGTCCCAGGTAGGCAGGGGAGAACAGGCAACTTCATAAACAAGGTAATTTTGCCCATTTAGGGATTTGGATCATGAGTAGCTCTACCTGAAAGCCAAAGCTGAAGTGTCAAATTCTAGGTGGGGAAAATACATCCCAAGTCATAGATTTTTTTTCAATTAGAATTTTATTATTCTAAAGGTCATTTCATGACTACATAGCTAAAGAGAAAGGATAAATTCCTTGAGTCATCTGGGATCTGCCACAGAGCATTTGACGAAAGGTGTGCAGCTACTGAACTGTGACATTCCAGAGAGATAAGGGGCTGCAGCTGCAGCTCATATCAAATCTCGTGTGGCAGTTCATATTTGCCAATATATCTTTCAGGCTAAAAAGATGTGATTTCTTCCCTGGTGGTTTCACATGTAGCTTTCATCAAAAGTTTGTCTAAGTCTGGCTTGGCAAAGGATGGCAACTACACACTTGCCAAGACACAGAGGTTTCCTTTATGAGAACATATATGTTTTACTCTTCCCTGGGTGCTAATATGAACCCCAGGTAAGTAGTTCTGGTTTATTTCTTCAGAACCCAAGAAAGAATGGAAAGGAAAAGAGGCCACATATCTGTGATTTGCCTACTAACACACACATCTCTGATACTGTGCTCTCTCTGGTCATTTTTGAGTACTTTGATGAATACATTTATTAAAAATGAAACAAACCCCACAGAAACTAGAATATACTATTGGGCTGTGTCATATAAATAGTCAATTAAATTAAATGCACTATCTGTCATTTCAGCACGTTGAACATTTGTAACTTGGCACTTAGCTGTAGTTTAAAAACTATTCTGTATCAAAATCAGCAGCAGTTTAAAATTGTTACTGTAAGTTGTTTCCTGCCATTTTAGAAAAAAGACATGCTTTCTACTCCTAATCTCTGTTCAAAGTGACCCTCACGACCCATTTTCTTGTATTTATCTGCTAATTTTTTTTCATCTGTTTTAATACATTTTGTTTAGGATGTTGAAACTATAATGGCTTCTTTTGATTCTACTTCGTACTTTTTTGGGTGTGTAGTGTGACAGTCTTCTTATCCTGTTGGAAATCTTTTCAAAGAAATATGCACAACACTACCTGCAGAACCTTACCACATTCTGGTGCTGATGAAAAGGAGGCAAGAATGCTGAATTAAAATTCACCCTGTGCTCTCAGGCTCTGAGATTCCCCATGTAGCAAATGCCAGTAGGAGGGTCCTTGCTGATCCTTGTAGCCCCCGTGGGTTGTGCTGAGGGATGGGGCAATGTTGCTTGGTTGACAACTTGGTTGAATGTTGTTCATTCAACATCCTTTTGTTCCCAATTCTGTGAATTTCCCCTTTTCATCCTACACTAAACTATTAGAAAAACTAAAAAAAAAAAATCTGCTTATTCTTACCAGGCAGTTTTCATCCAAATTTTACAGTTATAATTAAAAACTACATTTTCATTAAGGAAATTATGAATTACAATAAAGTACAAGGAACATGCAAAATGAATAATTAACATTGTATAGACTTCAGCATCTTAATGAAGATTAAATACTACATATATTCAAACTGGATTAGCACATCCACTGAAAGCTGTTATGTGCTCAGTAGGGGAGTCTATGCACTCACAAAATAATGTTTTATGAGGAGTATTCTAGCAACATTAAGCATAAGGTTGTCATATATAAAATGATTAACGTTTTATATAAAAGAAGCTGTAATTCCAGTGAATGAAGTCATTTCATCTCCCTGCTGTTTCTACCTTTAGGAATATACTGTAAATGAAAAGTGGCTCAATGTGAAGTCTAGTTAAATGGAATATGAATCCTCTTTTTCAAAGTTAATGAGACTTGGAAACTCACATTTTTAAAAATGTTGTGACTTTAAATCACAAGTTTCATTAAGATTTGCATACAGCACCTACATTCTTGTTTTATTAAGGCTCCCACTTCCTTAGCAACATAGGACAGGATGTTACCTTGTTTTTCCTGATCTTTGCAGCCTGTCCACCACTTACAGCTACTTTATAATGGGGAGGAATGCTTAAGAGATCCTGCATTAAGGGAAGGCAGGTGAACTATGAATCTGCAAAAAATGCTCAGACAGAACAGCGCTGGGAAAAGTAACTCCTTGACTACTGATTATGAAGTCATTTTGTCAAGGCTGAGTACGTACAGATTGCTGGGGTATTGCCTCTCAGCAGTAAAATGTCCATCTGCAGAAGGGGAGCTGACAAGTTGCCAGCTGCTCCAAGCTGACAGATCAAAGGAGGAATGGACTGTAATTTCCTCCTCAAGAGAACAGATGATGGCAAGGTTAAATCACGTCTACGTAGAGAAGTGACAGGAATGTCAGATGTAGATAAGGCAATCTATGTATTAGTATTTATTGTTTTAAATCCATTTCATCTAAAGAAGTAGCTGCTCTCCAGGGAACACTGAATTCAAACTGCAAAACTCAAGTCAAATGTGGGGAACAGAAGATTTTAAGTGCTCAATGCCAGTACCTTTTGACTAAAGAGATTTCGGTTGTAAAGCCAAAAAGAAAACTCATTTTACACCACGAGTGTCACTGCCTCCACTTTAACCTGTGGGCCTGATGCAGCCAGGGCTCCCCTGTGCTCTTCATGGCAAAGTAACCAACTCTTTGTACCCTCTACCTGATTATATTTTTTCCTAAATGGAGGAATTATTGAAAAGTTTTGATAATAAGACATTACTCAGAAAACTTTTTCCCCTTTTCCCCCATGAAAATGAAATGGAAATCATTTTCCAATTCTGTTCTGAATTTACAGCAGCGCCTTTAAAACATTTCTGGAAAACTTCCACACCTGCTTAACCACAGGAGAGGATGCAGTTCCTGAGGAGCTGTTTTCTCATTTATATGCAGCTGTATTTCACAGAAACACAGTTTTCAGTCCTCCAGTGAAGTAAATCTTTTTCCTTGCGGAAGTAAAAAAAGTTTATGCAAACATAAACTAACAGATTAGAAGCTGAATTGTACAGTACCAATTTTTAAAATATATTTTTGATGTAGTAAAAATCTTGGCAAGATGCATGTTGCTAATATCAACAGAAAAAAATCAGCTTTTTGGCTCCCACGCTTGCTGGAACTCCTGTGTTAGTAAATAAGGAGAACAAGGCACAGACCCAAGAATCAGTTGGTTTGCAGGTTTTAGTAGGTCTCATTAAAAAAGAATAAAATCACTGTATGTGATGTGGGTGACTGTTGTTTTACTGTTTCATATTGCATCTGTCTGAATGTGCCTGCTGGTCCTGCCTTCTCACCCATGAGTGAGCTTCCTGTCTGACCCCTGGGCAGGGAAAACAGCTGGAATATTGTCTGTGATAGAGGCCCTTATACAATATGAAAAATAAATGTATTTTCATGCTAAGGCAGACCAGGCTCAGAATGGTCTTTTGGATGGAGATGGAGGGAGGAGGCAGGGGCAGGGGATGGGGTATTAGGTGAATCCTTTTATTATAACTCTGTGAAGGCAGGAGATGCTGTTGGCACACAGGCAAGAAACCTGGCCCCAGCAAAACCTGTCACACGAGAAGCTGGGTGGAGCAGTGGCTCCTGGGTGGCCCCTGGGTGGCCCCTGAGCAGCCACAGACTTTGGGTTTGTGGTGAGAGCAGCGACTGGGGCGCCCTGCCTGGGAGCAGGGCAAGGGGGACACCAGGAGCTCTTCTGGGACACTGAAAGCTCCTTTCACCTGAGCTCCCAAGCACTGAAACTGTCAGTGGGAAACACACTGACTTCTGTGTCATTATATGTGGTCTTCCGTCATATCTGCTTTTAATTTTAGAGACTGATTTCAGTTGTTTAAAGGAGCCAGGTAACTGGGATTACAGGTGGTTTATCATGTGAAATATTCATACAGATACAACTAGATTAACCTTATAGATTGCTTGATTTTGAGAAATTGTTCTCCAGGTGCAACCCTGGAATGAAAATGATAAAGTGGAGCTCATGTCTCTGGGGCCAAGCACTCCGAATCTCAGTGAGACTGGGTTACAATATATCAAAAGTCTGCTGGAGCCAAGGAGCATCTTATCAGCTCACAGATAAAGACTGAGTATGCCAAACAGCTTGGTGATTTTTTTACTATTTTTTCCACTGGGAATGCCCTATGAGCCCGAAGGTATGCAGAAGAGATTCAGAGAACTGCTCGGAGTCCTGCCTGTGGATGAGCACATCCTGCATGCCCTGTAACACTCCAGTGCTCATGTGCTATTCTGTCATGGCCACCTCCCAGACACTGTGCCAGGCTACCAAAGGTAAAAATGAACAGAAAAATTGTCTTTCCACCTTAAAATTGAAAGTTGCACCTGTCCACTCATGCATTGCAAATTTTCATTCATTGTTGCCATTGGCAGAAGGAAGCCCATTATTCACCTGTTAACTTTTCCAGGTAAAACCCAAATTCTAATATGTAGGCAGGGTTCTATATGGCAGGGTTCGAGGCCAGGCTGGGCAGGGCTTGGACCATGGAGATGTCCCTGCCCATGGCACAAGGGCTCGGGACTAGATAATCTTAAAGGTCCATTCCAACTGCTTAACCTTCTATGATTTTCTGGTATTCACAATAAAGCCATTGCATAGATTCATAAGCAGATAAAATATCCTGAAATGACATTTAGGTAATAAATAGCTAGTTTTTACAGGCAAACACTTCAGAGAACTATGCTGGAGACTGTGCTGTTCAATTTGTTCATAGACAACCTGGGGAACAGCTGAAGTTTTCTAATGATACAAATTAATTATTCGTAGTAAAAACAAAAGGTGAGAAGACTTACAGAATATTTAATGGTATTTTGTCTTGATACAATGGCAGAGGAAAATGACTGTTATAATATTTGTGAAAGAAACAACTATAACTTAATATATAAAAGAATGGGATCTAAACCAGCTATTATCACTCACAGAACTCTTTATATTATCTTTAATATAAAGATATTTAGATGACTATATTTGCTTAATGTTTAGTAGGAATCAAAAAAATATGGAAAAAGACAATTTTCCTCCCCTCTGGAAGTGGATATCAGTATAAAAGAAAAAATTCCCTGCAAAGTCAGAATATCTGCACACAGGAATATAATCAGCACATCCTTTATAATACTTACATTAATAGTAGATCTATGAATGTAAAAACTATAAAGAAATTGCACTTGGGGCTCTCCTACACCCAGGGATATTGGAGCACAGAAACACATGGATGGAAAGGGGACCACTGGACAGAGAGTTTGAGCTGCCAGCCCTCATCCCATGTATCACACAGCACAGCACATGCACTGTTCTTCAACAGGCTTGTGGTCCTATGGCACAAATGTAGGAAAAAGTGCTATTAAAAACAGTAATAGATTTCCTTGTCCTTACAACAGATGAAAATTTGTTAAGGGAAAAACATATAGGTTATCCACATAATTGCTCCCCAGCTACAGAAAAAGGCAAACTTTATTTCCTACCCGTCCCAATTTGACATGGGGAAAATTTTCTTCTGGGAAACAATTCTAGTGACCAGTTTAATCCTGAGCAAAGGAAGGTTTATGAATTAATCACTTATGAGATTTCTTAGCATCTCTAGCCATGTTAGTGCATCCCTTCAGCATCTCTTTCTAGCCATGTTAAGTCTCCAAGCTGAACCCTTCAAGCACAGATTTAATTGATGTCAATATCAATTCAGTACCTGCAACAATCAACAAATGACACCTGAGAGTCTCAGCATCCCCATCTCGAGGATACCAGCACATGGAACACACAGGGAAAAAGGTCACAAGTTTTAATTTTTTAATTCATTAATTTCATAGTTCTATTCTGTTACACTTCACACTCCACACTATCTGGAAGTGTTTCAGTACTTCCCTTTTGGCTAGAACTCAGAAATATTTTTCTGTTTTTGCATTTATGTTTATTATTGATAAATCTGAATATACACAATATTTTACCACTAATATCCTACTAAGAATTAATTTTATCTTATCTCATTATCCTCAAACATAGACATGATCAGGATCCAATGCCACACTCAGGATATTTGCAGTTTTAAATGTATTCCATCAATTTCCCTAAAAAACCACAAAATCCCAAAACCAGAACAAACAGAAAAAAACACCAAAAAAATCTGCACCCCCCCCACCCCACCACCTTGGTTATAAAAAAAGCTTAGAAACCCTGCAAGTGTTCTGACAGCTAAGTACAGCTTGGTAGTACTGCACACTTCTTTAAGATGACATAAGTTGCCTCTAGTGCTTCAATGATCTTTGAAAACCACTTGTTGAAACCCTCTTTTCCCAGACCCCCCAGTCTGCAGAACTCCATTTCCAAATAACTGGTTCCACCAGGAATTGTAATCAGAAGAAATTCGTGTAAGGTGGCATTTTTCAGCCTTTCAGACATATAGGTCAATCAGCCTTACGATTAAGATTCCTACCTAATCATGCTAAAGAGCATTAAATATTAATTATTTGAAAATTGCATGAGAGTTCAGAGAAGCAAAGTCTCTATTGACAAGAGAGTGCAGTTTCCAATCTCTTGCTGCTATTTCTGCCATTGTGCCCAGCTTTAAAATATTTTAGACACGTTTGTGGCCTTAGCATTTGACAGACCCAAACACTGACAGTGAAGCAAGACTGGGGTGAATGTAAAAGGACATGGAACAATTACCTACCTAAAGCACAGGACTTACAGGAAAGATGGAGAGGGACTTGTTACAAGGTCATTTGTGGACAAGGGGGAAGAGCTTCAAACTGAGAGTAGGATTGGATTAAATATTAGGAAAAAATTCTTCCCTATGAGGGTGGGCAGGCCCTGGCACAGGTTGCCCAGGGAAGCTGTGGCTGCTCCATCCCTGGAAGTGTCCAAGGCCAGCTTGGATGGGACTTGGAGCAACCTGGGATAGTGGAAGATGTCCCTGCCCATGGCAGGGGTTGGGTTTAAGTGATTGTTAAGGTCCCTTCCAGACCAAACCATTCTGTGATTCTAAAACTTTATTCTAAAAAGTCCAAAACCTAATACTTTTTTTTTAAACCTAGTAGACACATAATCAACAAGTAAGCATATAGATTAATATGACACTATCTCACAGAGTTTGGCTATACAAATGCTCAGGTATGTATTTCAAATTCATGTAGCACTTACAGCTCATGCAGATGCATCCAAGTTAGTTATAAATGAGCTTAGCAAGGGTCATTGCAGATGCATCGCCACAGAAAACTGGCAAGACTTGCTGCCTGCTTATTTATATAGGGTTCTGGATGGCTTTTAAAATCTATGCTAATGTATGACACACAGAGAAGCTTTCTTAGATTTCTTCTTATCCCAATGGCATGTTCCTCATTGTGTGAATACTCTGCCAGTGCATCATCTCTTGAAAATAAATATTCAGATTGTATAACATTGGAAACAATGATAAACAGGCATATCAACTAATTAATGTCACTTTCACTGGTGAGGTAAAGGAAGCTTAATTAGGAAGCTAATGTAGTTTTTCACCTTGAAGATTATGATTCATTTCTAGTTTTATCCTCAAATTAAAAGTTCATATAAATTAGCATCCGCTCAGCTCTTTCTCATTGTCATTCCAATTGTCCTAAAATGTTCCCTTGGGTCTATTTGTGTGGAAACCATTGATATTATTTTTATTTTTATTTTGCAATAAATCAGCATGGCTGGAAATAGGTTAAAAGAATAAAGAAACCATGATGCAAGCAGGCAACTGAAGATTTCAGGATTACATTAAGAAATAAAGACCTGAGGAGAAAATATCAAGCCGGTGCTGAAAACATGGAGTGCTATAATAAACATTTATGAACATTTTATGTCTGCCTTCAACTATGGGCAGCTATTTATAACAGACGCTTACTTGCTATGAACAACAGAAAATACCATTTGGATAATCCACATTATTTGTAATTTACTGAGAAGTTTTAGCCTATGATTAATTAGGCTACACCAAAGGACACTTCATAAAGAGAAAGAAAAGCTGAAAAGAGCTCTTATGAGTCCTTCCAGAAGAACTATATACACTAGCTTTGATTCCATCTGAATATGTAAAAGATGAAAAATCTTTAAAACCAGATTTCATGACTCCAGACCTGAGTTCTTCAGGTGCTAGGTTCGAAAGGCTGATTTGCTTCCAATGCCAGCAAATAATGACAGAAAATAGCCATTCCACATATTTAAAATATGCAAAGATTTTGTGTCTGTATGCCACAAAAGTTGCACATATGGGCCACTGCACATTATCACTAGAAATGAATAATCCCTGCAAAATGCAAAACCCAGAAATATCAGTGGGACTGTGTCAGCTGAAGGTTTATGCTGAAGAACTGTAATCACCAGAAGACTTCATATAGGCTAATGATAGGCTTTTGAACCTAGACCAACATTTTCATAATCAGGGGCTGAAACAGGTTAGATTTTACTCATCATGTAATTATATTATGTACAGGACAAAACTGAGCGAGAAATGAGCCACTTGTTAACTGTGTCATCGTGTGTAGCAGGGAGCACAGAGCTCACCCTTCTGTGGCTTGGAAATGCTGCTGAGGATCCTGCTGGGGCTGGCAGAAAAGGACATTTTGGGCACTACAGAAACCAGTGTCCCTTGAGATGGGCTAGAACTCCTGGGACTAAGGCACAGTGTTAGACATTTCACTGAGTTGTGGAACACTTTGCAAATTTTAGTGAGGAGCTGGCTGAGGTCCCTGGCGTGTGAATGAGATCTCACCTACCCTAAAAGGGTGATTGTCATTACCAGCACAGAGGGAATTGGTGGTCAGTGTAGAAACAATGGCTACCTGTAATAACTGTGAGAGGTGGACAGAACTCATTCTGGCTGGGAAAACCCAAAACCTGTCACAGGTGCAGTAATGATGTACCACTGACACTGAGGGAGAAGTTACCTCAGCAGGTTGCTGTCCTGACTTCCAGCAAGTATGAGGGCTTGGTACTGAAGAGTATCTCATTTCAAATGTTTACAGTCAGAGATGGAACTGCTGTTTGCACTTCAACTCATCAATGAAACGTAATCTTATTTATATGATTTAATAATTAGATGCATTTAATTATTAATGTAAATATAATACCAGGAAAATATAAATAATTAATGATATACTTATAAATAATTTCTGTTAGTGAAATAGATTGAGAAAATGATTTGTTCTTAATAGTAGACTTATAAATATTTAAAAACAAGTCCCAACAATGTAGTTTACAGACACTAAGAACCCTAATGCCCTTAAGCCACTTATACACTGTCGAATACAGTTATTAAATTTCGAGATAAACTAATTATTTGCTGGACTTAAGCTTTTATTTACTGCCAGGAAGTTTGAAATTATTTTAAATCTGACTTTCCACATTGCTGACTGTTTTATAAATAAGATGTAATTGATTTCTAAAAGAACCCTTTCCTTGAATCTGAGTATTTGAACACAGATGAACCAGGCAATGCTTGAAGCCATAGCAACTGATGTTGAGTTTATGTTTGGTAGCTGATATGACATGCAACTGAACCTGAAGCCAGACCTTTTTGTTTAGCTAAGCTATGATTAACGTGATGTTAATTGGGGGAAAACGTGACTTTTTGGTACATGATAATCCCCAGCCACCTAAGGTAAATGTCCCCAGCATAAATTATGACATCCTTGGGACTGCTCTGATTTACTCTTGTGATGGTGATAGAGCCCATTCTGACAGCCACCATCATTTACAGCCAGTGATGCATTTGGGTGTCTGACTTCATATCGGCTCAAGCGGAAAGATAAATCGGAACCCTTGTAGTCAATAACACGGAAAGCTGTTGGAGTTGGGTGGATCAGGATTCCCCAATGTGTCCAAACCTCTGCAAAGCAACGTGAACCAGACCTGCTTACAACCAAAACCAGCTGTCTTCTTTCTGCATCTTTAGGATTTCATAACAGAAATACATTAATTTAAAGAAGAAGTTTGTACTTTATCAGAGAACATAAATCCTTTCAAAAGAATTTTCCAACAACCTTTTAATCGTAACTTCTGGATTTGGCAGGTTACTGAAAAACACTACAGGAGATTAATATTTTCCATTCAATTCTGAACCCTTTGAATAATTTCTTTTAATGTGATGCAGTTAAAACTCTATAAAATTCTATAAAATTCTACTGGGTCAATTTATTTTTTTTCTATAGGTCACTTCCATGATAAATGGGACCTTTTTAAAATTACCAGGTGGTAAAACAAAATATCACACTGATTACTTTGCATTATTGATGATCATAAAAAACTTGATCATCATGTTGGTCTAATTGTTCAATCAGAAAAAATATTTTTATAATCATTCCTGTAATTATATTCACCATGATGGTGCCTGGTAGAAACTTCACCCTAAGGAAATTTTCTGAGAATCCAGTTATGTCTATTCATGTAAGAGTCAAAACCATTACAGGCTATTGCCACATACACCCAGTTGTTCAATGAGATTTGAGTCAGCATGGTTTGCACAGACAAAAGAGATCCAAATTGTATTTCTTTGGGACTAAATGTCAGAGTTTTCTATTTACTGAGGTATTATTTTGTGCTGGCTGCTGGCAGCAGGGAGAGAACTGCCATTGCACCACTTTGGGGGCTGAGTGTTACATCAGTGTTAACACATTTACCCCTTGGGTGACCCTCTAAAGGCAGGTGATCCTGTATTTAATTCTTAGCAGAAAACCTAGAAACTGTGGGATAACACCAAGTTATGCTGAATTGCAATCATCCAAGTGCATTTAAAACAGAAAATAGTTTCATCATTTCTTTTTAGGTTGTAAATGCCTCTGAAGTGCATAATTTTAAGATATCATGGTGTATTTTGGTTTCTTTTTT
>VZRF01005562.1:530060-703612 GCA_013396875.1 Vireo altiloquus | reverse complement strand
TTTTTTTTTTTGGTGAGAATATATAAAACAACAACTTTGACAGAGTTTTCAATCGCTGGATTCATGTATTCCAGCCAGCCGCCCCGAGTAGATGCTTTAATGCCATAATATCTTCAAGCAGCAGCACAGAATATCCCACCTGAAATTGTTGTGCCTCACCTGCACTTTGTGCAATAGAAATGAAACATTTCCCATTTGACTCTTTGGGCCCCTCTTACCAGTCACAGTGGGCAGATGAGGACCAAGGCATTTATGATAAAAAACAAGGCTCATTATACTTAGGGATTTTAAATGCACCTGATTTATCCAGCAATACATGTACAGTATTTAGGCACACAATTTGCTCAGCACACTATAATAATTTAAGATCATTTACCAAATGCTTATTGAGGGACTTTTTTTTATCTTTATGAAATGTAGCAGCTCTACCAAAGCTTTCAGAGTCTATTTTTCCTCCTTTTTTCACTTCTTTAATTGTTTTTTCCTATCTTTGGTCAGTGACCTTGTACAAATACAAACTTCTCTGAAGCCAGTTTAAGCTATCATGGTAACACAAGTATTATGAACCAAAAAGGCAGTAAAAAACTATCAACATATGTGCAAAGAAGCATTCAACAAAACAAAGAGGATTGACAACAAAAATGTTCCAGTTTTTCCTGTCCCTGAAAACATACTCTGTTCCAATGTGCACATAAAAAAATTTTCATCAATTTCTCATATTTTTCTCCCATCTTTACCATTTTCTGTTCTACTTTGCTGTTAAGCAGTAGGATATTCAGAAATGTGCCTTGTAGCCTGCTCTGTTTTTCTCAAATAAGAGAAATGCTTTCTGTGTAGTTTAGTGGCTGCACTTTCTGAGCCACCATGGTGCCATGGAAGCACTTTCTATTTATAACAAATAGGTCCTTATCTTCAGAAGTGCAGTGCAGTAGAAGTACTTGATTTTGTTTCTATTTCCTTGGAAAACCCATCTCCTTTGCTAAGTGTCATCATCTACTGGATTCCATCATCCCCAGATCTTCCTCCTGCCCTACCTTGATTCCCATTCCACCTTCTTAATTCATGAACTCTGTCAAAGATTTGAGAACATTTACAAGCCATGCTGGATAAATACACAGATAAACAGATTTTTGCTTTGAGAAACACACAAATCCCTAGATATTTCGGTGCCAGGAAAGTGAACACTTCAGAATATGTCCAGAAAACTCGGACAGCAGTGGTAGATAATACAAACCCTGCTGTGTTAGTTAAAAATAGCTAACCCTTACCAAAATTAATCTTTCTCTCCATTGTATGAACACTGCCCAGGTAATGAATTCTTCTAAAATCTCTTTTGGGAAGAGAATAGATGTAGCAGTAACTGGGCTGTCTCAAAAACAATGTTCCATTGAATTTGAACACTCAGATACAGAAAAACAGTTGCTTTTAATTTCAAAACTAAATCTTTATGGTCACTGATGCAACTGCATAACATAATGCCATGGTGTGAAGACAAAAATCACAATCTGAGTGTCTAATTCTGTCTCATGAGTGTCAATGTTCTGGACCAATCCATTCTATGATACATCAGTCTTAACATCAGTCCATACTCTGACACGTTCCAAATTTGATGTGAGCTCCTATTTCACAGCAGAAATTTCCATGTAACTTGGCATGTAGGTTTAAATCAATATATTTGCTGCAAACAAGGTTCCACATTTGCTTTGCAGATTTTTTTTTTTTTTGAGTCCTAGGAAAAGCTTTGAGCTAAGTGAGAGAATAATGCAGTTATACCACAATATGAGTGTTTAAAAGAGTGTTCTAGCAGGAACATGTGGATGTAACTAGTAAAACTCTCCTGGGTACACAAAATATCTGAAAAATGTCAAAAGCTCCTTAGGAATGCTCTTTATGACTTTAATAAAAGTATCTGACTATGTATCATTTTGTTTGTGTATAACAGGCACCCATAAAATGGGAATATGAACTCGTGAATCCTGGAAATCTGTCTGGTTTTCAAATGTCTAGTGATTCCTTATGTAGTCTGGGACCCAATTTACAAGTGAGATTTGACCTCTGCTGATTGATCCCCATTCCAGCTGCACCATCTGTGGGTTAGGAATTTTATTGATAACACTTTCCCTCATATTCATTAATACCTTCAGGATATAATTATATATTGTGAGGTTTTGAAATAATTTAAAGCTGTAGGATTACATTGGATCCACACTGAATAAACAGTTACTTTAGATTAATTTTACCAACTGCTGATTCACACCAATTGCTGTATTTTAAGAGACCCAAACACTGTTCAGAGGGATGTTTTGAAAAAAATTTGTTCTGCTGGTAAAATTATGTAAAAATTAAAAGCTTTGAAGTTAAAAGATGATTAATAAATATATTCCATGCTGTGCGTGCTTCTTTTACATAAGTATTTAGGAATGTGTTTTAGAAAAGTCTTCTAATTGCTGGGAAAACCACCAAAAGTATTTTATTAGCATTAAGGCAAACAGCAGGAGCAATATAATTCTCTTTACTAACTTTGTCTTGATTTTCAGTCATTTTAATATGGGAGTAATTACTTTTTTCTCTCCCTTCCCCAGCAAAGGAGCTATTTTGTAGTCATAGCTTTACATTTGAGTTAAACAGGTGAGGGTAACTCAAAACTGGTACCTTGTGTCACCTACACGTTATTCCTCTGGTAGCCATGACCAGTCCCTGCAGTCAAATATTGCTCTTCATTTGCAAGGACAACTCAAAGCAATAAGGGTCAAAGGTTGTATTTTTCACATTATCAAACCATGCAAAAGGTTTATGTTTATTTAGACCATCAGATTCATCTGATGTTATCATAATATTTGAAATGAAGCATAATTACTGATATCTGCCAAGCTGTACTTTTGCAAGGCTGATGGTCAGTGCTGGCCACAGGCACACAGCACAAAGGCCATTGGTTCAGCAAGAGCTGTAAACCTTAACTTCCATTTATTTAAAGAATAAGGATTAAGGAATTGGAGCAAACTATATCTATTAAAATGTATCCATGATTAAAAAATATTAAAAGGAACATGTTTGTATAAAATAACTAGTTAGACAGAATCAGAAGAGCACATAAGCATAAATTAACACATATGACAAAATGCTTTGTGAAACATGCTCAGTTAATAAGGTGCTTTCAATGTACTAATTGTATATTTTCACTGTTGCCCACAGGTCTTTGAGTTGGAAATCTATGAATTTCAGCTTTATTTTCTCTGCTCTGTTTCTAGCTGAAAAATGACAGAGGAGACAGAAAGTTTAAATGCAGAACACTAAAGCCATGCATGTGATTGCTAAAATTGAGTGTGCTCTTATTTTGGTAATTTAGGAATACAACACATTTGATTTTGGAGCTCCCATGTCAAGGTGTTTGACTATTAGAAATCAGATACCTACTGAAAATTATAATGTAGCATTTATTTATTACATATTTATGAATTTTAAATATAGATCTGCCTATAACAAATTAATTTTTTAAAAGTCATACTTTTAAAGACAAAGCTCGTAGGTGGCATGGATGGAATGGGATATATGTCTTTTTCTGACTCTCAGACTTCAGTCAGTAATGACAGCAAAAGGGAGTCTTCAACAATTTTTAAAAAAATGCTTAAAGCTCCCCCATAAATGTTTGCTTGCAGAAACTACAGATTAGCTAATTTGCTGGAGTAGATATTTGGTTCTAATTCTGGTGAAATTGCAGCATAGTTGAAAATGCTATTTAGCTCCAAAAGGTGTGAATTTTGATTACTAACATGTTTCCTTAGACGTTTGTTTTGCACTTAAAGCTGAAGACAACTACTTTTTAATTCATCGGTACATTTAAAATTGTTTATTGTTCAGTGTACAAAGGGAATAAAAAGTAGCACACATCAGCTTTAGAATGACATAAATGTCATTATGACCTTCACGGATTTTCATATAGTCTAAGTAATCCCTATAAACCAAACTGATTCAAATGCACATCTTCAATCATTTCACTGCTGTTTTGCCTTCTGCTGCAGTTTTATAAAACTCTTCTAATACATCTGTTAAAAGAAAAAAAAAAAACCTAAAGCCACAAAACAAATCAACAAACCCCCCTCGATAAAAACAGTTGATGCTGTTAAAGCTGTAAAGCTAAAAATTAGAGAACTTGTCAAGGAGACTTGCTCAGAAAATGACAGGCAGCAGTACCAGGCTTCTGTTGTTGTAATTATCTTGTATCCTTGCCTTTTTGCACCACTTTAGTTAAGGCTGTGTCAGCATTTTTGTTATAAATCCTTGTTCCTTGGGGTTTTAAAACTCATTGTTAAAAATTCTCTAAAGGCTGCACCTTGGCACACAAGATTTCATCCGACAAGAGGAAACTTATCTTTATATGTATAAACGGGTTTGGAGATACAGAGAGTTTTCACATAAGGGTTAAATCACACCAATTCAAAAAGCAAAGGAAGACAAGAGAAGTTTTGTACTCTCATATATTTTCCTCTTTTACGAACAGAAAGCCAAAATAGCTTCCTCTTAATTAAACTTCTGCATCTGTCAATTCTTTTATTTTTTCAAGGAAAAAATAAAAGTAAATAAACAGGTAAGTTGACTCATAATGCAATTTTCTAGACACATGGTCTGTGTTTTGCTATGAAAATGTCAAACACATGTTCTATCTATATATAGTGCACCCTGATAATAAAAAAAACAGTTTTGATCAAATTATAATGCCAAATTTTGGAGCTGGGAGAAGGTGTGTGTCAGAGGAAAATTAGGATTTTCAAAGTCTTAAGAATGCGCACAGTACTAAGTCTAAGCTGAAAAATGAGGAGAAGGAGAGATTTCTAGTACATCTGATTCAAAGTAATGGTTAAAAAAAAGGATGAAAAGCCCATATATAGTAGCTTTAGTCTGAGCAGCAATATAGCACGAAGTACAGCAGGACTAGATTCTGCAAGTATTGTCAATAACAGTCTATATGGAATGTGCTTATGGAGCTTATTGTTCACTGCAGACCTTTTCACTATGTGTTTTCAGCTACAGATACTCCTACTGCCTCGTCTAAAAATTAGAACAGAAAAATGATTTACAAAACAACCAGCATTCACTCAACTGGGTGCTGCAAGTCCAATCTTACACTGTTTAGACCCGCAAATGTATGTTATAAAATATATTAGTAACACACAAACATACAGTAATATAGTATTTAATGAATATTTACAGCTCAAATTAATTTAAAACTGGCAGCCAAAATATGTTTTATTATTTGCTAGAGCTATCAGCATTTTCTCAGTTTGTAAGCAGACTCATAAAACGTCATATTCAACCTCTCTTTTGCATCATGCTGTATAATTCTAGAATATTAAAATTTTAAAAATTAAATAAACGTTTTTTGGTAACAAAGTGAAGCTATTGGAAGAGGAATGAGACTTTCACTCTCATCTGAGAGGACACACTCCAGCGAGAGCTCGGCAATCCTTTCATCATGCTCATTCTGTATAGGTTATACCCTGTCGGTAAAATGTTAGCTCCCATTCTTAAATATACCAAAAAATATGTAAAATATGATGTAAAAATATGTTTTTTAAAAAGCATATCTGTTTGATTTGAGTAAGAGCTGACAAGCTTGCTTTTTTGGTTCTTTTAAGTGATTTGGTTTGATCTAAATTAATTTCAAAGCTCTACTCAGTAGTAATACTCAGCCTCTATGTTCAGCACTCTGTGTACAGACTAAGGGAGGATTAAAATGAAAGCTCTGCTCTCCTATTCACAGATCATGTTCTCCAGCTGTTCCCTGACTCCATTTTACTGCTCATGTCACAGGTTTACTCTGAGCTGTGCAAAATCCACCTTTGCAATTAACAACACAGCGACAACAGTGCCAAAAGAGTGACCATCCTTGTGTCCTTAAGTCAGACAAGAACTATAAAATATTATTTTATAAGGGGAAAAACTAATTAAAAGAAAAAGCTAATGATAAGAATTATAATTACTATTCACTACAGATGCAATTATAAAGAGATAACTTCCAATTACAGCAGCAGTGGTGAAGTAGAAGAATAATGACAGTTCTTCTCTTTGCTGCCTGAAGACTGTTATTATTTAATATCCTGTGGGGTAAGACAGCATGGGTAGCCATGAAATCTGAAACAAGTATGAAAAAGGACAAATACATTAATTTTCTAGGAGTTTGAGAGACGATGTTTTTTTTCCTGGTGGCTGACTGTCAATCAACCAGCATCACTGGTTAATCAAGTAATATTTGAATCTTGCTTCCCCATTACATCTTTCAAACTCTTGTTTCATTTGCTATTCACCCTATCTACGTCTTAATGTGTAATGCACAAAACTCTCTGCCATTTGCCTTGTTTACAGAGCTTCTAATATATGAAAGGCAGACTGAATCTGTAACAAAGGCAAGAAAAAAGAATGCCATCTTCAACAGGGAAATAACGAGGTGCAATGCTACTATTGTGCAGAAACTCATGAGGGCCTTCTATAGCTTCAGAAATAGAAAGGAAGATAAGTTTGCTATTGTTAGAGGTAGCCAAGGGTATTTTGGCATTAGGTAAAAATTTTGTAAGAGTAATATATTCCTAGGGAAGATATCACATACAGACTGCAAATTTTGACAAATGCTAAATTTACACTTTAAATGTCAACTTTTGAGTGGCATATTCCAGACAACATCCAGCCTTTGGGGATCAATGAAATGGCCAAGCAGTAGACAGCTCTCTTTCCTGAGCTACAGGATGTACAGCAGAGATGCTATGTGTAGATGGGGAACACTGAATTTTTATCACATTTCAGTATCCCCAGTTGTGGTGAATAGCATCCCTGTTCTGGAAATGGATGCCACCATCTTTCCCTGGAGGATGTACATGCCTACCTCCTCGTGCGTATGGCAGGGTGGGTGACAGATGGTGGGCTCGGGAGGATTTCAGCTCCCTTAGAACAAAACCAGATTGGGCATGGACAGAACTGACTGAAATGTTTCAGTGCCATCTGCCAATGGAGAGGAGAAACCGACTGGTCTACCTCTGCCAGCCTTTTGCAGTTATCCTACTGTCCCTCTTCCACCTGCAGAGACAGGGAGCTTCCTCCCTGCTTTCCCTGTCACTACTGCATGAGTGCAGCTCTCATGCCATGACCCCGAGCTGTGCAATCCTAATCCTGCAGCTGGACGTTCATGGTCAGCACTGACATTTCCAAAACACATCCTTCCACTTCTCCTCACGGGTATCTTCCTGCACATGTGAAATGTGAGTGGGGTGTTAGGGTGTTGACAGTGAATACACAGGCTCAGGACAGAGCAAGGGAGCTGCTGAACCAGCACATTGCACTGCTCAGCAGTGACATATGCTGCAGCATCACCAAGGGACATCTATGGATCAGTCAGGGTGCCTGGCAATATCATTATAATCTATGTCACTGATTGTTTTGCTAACAGAATGTGTATTCCAAGAATATAGATCTGCAAAGACAACGTACTTGGAGAAAATTTACATTTTTATTCAAAGAAAAAAAAAAAATTGGGTATTTCTGAGTAGGGAAAAGACCCATGTAAATACATCTGAGGATGTAGTGAATTTGCAGGGGAATTTGAGTGTTTTAAATATGGCTGCCTCCACAAATATAACTATTTATGTAAATAAAATAAACTGTTCCACTAAAGAGGACCTTAAAATGTACTTAGATTTTTGATTTTTTACAGCACTCTTACACTGTCTACCTGTTAAAGCTGCGCGTATTACACAGGATTCCATCCACATGTTCAAGACCATTTAGGCAAAAGCTAGTAAAGGAAAAGGGTGTGCACCTTGGGCCCACAAGCAGGATATGGGCAGAAAAAATTTGAAACATCAACACTGGTCTGCAATACACAGGAAGAATCACCTGAATTGCTGTATTTATTTCGTGGAAAAGTCTGATGATACTACTATGGATTTTTCAGCACAATGCACACAATGGGTAGAAGATAAGCAAAACCACTGTTCCACTGCATTCCTGTGACCATGATCTAAATCAGTGGGAGTATACTGCCTTGCTGAAGCTGGTATACACATGCTGCCATGCACTGGGGATGGCATGGATCATTCTCCTTTGAACTAGAATGTCATCAGTTCACCCAGCAGAGCACTGAGGCTCTACACTAATCCCAGCACAGCGTTATTCTAACACAAGTAGGCAATAAATTAAATGAACTACATTATGTACATACAACATCTGTGCCTGCCTAGACATGACTTTACCTGATTGAAAGTGAGCTCTGGGATCAAATTCCACAAATGGCTGAATCTTTACATCTCACCATGTGTTAAGTGTGTCCAGATGGCAGGTGATACACTGGTATTAGTAATCTACTTTCCCTTCCCTGAAGTGTCTTTGCAACACATTGCTGATGTTATTGTAAAGATAGAGGTGATTGAATATGCAAAATATTTTAAAATAATCCTTGTGAGAAAAATTGAGTGTATTCATGTGATTTACATAGATACATACACACATGGTGTATTTTGCAATGCTGCCAACATAGCCATTGTCCATTTACAGAGAGCAAAAAGCCAGAGATAAACAGAGTTATAACATGAACATTCTAATTTGAATGTTGGTGCTTACACTTACTCAAAGCCATTCTTTCACCAGCCTGCAGAAATAGAACCTAGACTTTTCAGACAGGTTTTGAAATGCTCTCCTCAGAAAAGTGGTGTACATTTGAAATTATTTGTCACAAAACTCAAAGTTTGTCCATCCTTCAGCATAGATGTCTGTTCAATGTAAAGGCAAGCAAAAATTATTGTCCCCACTGCATTTCCACTGAGTAGCTCAGGTCAGTCATTAAGAACACTGTGGTGGCTATTGAAATATCAACACAAATATATTTAGTACAGGTGCTTCTGTAACTGTCAAAGACTGGAAAATCTGTAGAGTTCATTGGCCTTTAAACTCACACTTCTGCACCATGTGATGCAGTGGCCTAATGTTAACATGCTGGGCTGCAATATCAAAGATTACATGGTCAAGATCTCCTTGGGATTCTTTTCTTACTCTGTCTCTATCCACATGCATTTTCTCATTTCAGCTTTTGGAAAAGAAGTGTATTTAGGAAGAAAAGACAGCAGGTTTTTTTACAGAAATTAATTTAGGTGCTTAGTGTAGTGCTACAAAAACAAAGCAAAGAAAAAAAAGAAAATATTTGGCACATGAGTAGTTGGGGATTGCTTCACTTTTTCTAGCTTGTATATTTTTTCTAAAATAGACTTATATGGTGAAAATTTAAAATTGCAATCTATACCCAGCCATTTGATTATTCAGGGTGTGTGTAATCTTTGCTTTTCCATTTTATAATCCTGTCAGCTTTTCGCAGAGATCCCAACAAATTAAAAGAGAAACACAGTATATACAATACATTTAATATACATAAACTGGCATCCTTAAATCCTTTGTCCTCCAGCCATGGCCAAAGGGGCAGAAGTGATTAGAGAAGATCCACTGATTCCTGAGCTTCCTAGTGTTTGTTCTCTTCTGTCTTTTTGGGTAGTTGTCCAGAAGCCTATGCATTGGTGGGCACTTTGATCAGACAGGAAGTGTATAGTTCAGAGTCCAGGCAACTAATGATATCTAGGAAAATATTCCTCTAACAGCATTTGGCAGAGCAGCACTGGTAATGTGAATCAGAACCCCATTATATGACCAAAGCCCAAGGGGGAGAGCTGTGAACATGCTCCAGAGTCACACAGCACAGCCGAGCAGCCACACGCCGTCCCTGCACCTGCAGCTGCATTTGCTCTTTTGTGCTCTGCAGTCTGTGCTCCTCAACCACATGCTTTGTCCCTGCTGCAGTAACCAATCACACAACAACGACATTCAACAACCTTTTCCTTCATTTCCTCTTCTTTAACTCTACACCATTCCCGCTGCTCCTGACAAGTTCCTTACCTCACTTTCTGTTCCTGGGAGTTCACCATTTCCAGGTGCTGCCCTTCCCCTTAGGATACCTGCCTGGTTGCACTTGCAGGTGTTTAGCACACTTGCCCCCTTGATGCCACATAATAGAGACAAACATCACAGTCCTAATCAATAGCTGTCCTCAGGGAGCCTTTTGTAGAGTTCTGTTTAGAAAAACAGAACTTAGCCTTAGATCTCAACAAGGAGGCACTGCCCTCAAGTCTTATTGATTGAAAAAATAATATAAAGCCACATGAACATGCAGGTTGTAGGGCAAATGGAGAGTTTTGTAAAAATCAGGCACTTGACAGGTTGAGTTTCCTAATCTGATCTCAGGTAGTGACACTTCTGTTTTTATAAAATCCTCAGTAAATGACACATTGCAAAGGGTGCTTCCCTCCACCCGGGACTCAAACAGTAGTTGACAATACAGGTCACCACCTATCTATCGCTTCTACTCTATTTGCTTAACACAAGCAATGGAAAACAAAGTACTGCTTCCTTCAGAAATTTCCTGGCCATGTTTAATGAGAAAAAATTGATGAAGATGGTTATTTTATTAAGGCAGGCTAATGAATAAAGCTAGTGTATCAAAATATCAATGCTGTATACGTGTATATACATGTACACTGAAATATTTTGGTTGAATTTGCCATTCAGGAAGTGGTTAATGCTATGAATTAGTGAGTTATACTGAACTCTTTCTTTTCTTTCCCACAAAGAAATTTGAAATACAACTGTTTTTACCATGCTTACATTAAGCAGAAACAATGAGTTTTATTCCATGATGGCATGATTTTGCAATATAACAAATTTGGGACCAATATGAAAACATAATATTTGTATGTATTAACAAACTACCCAGGAATTAAATATTTTACAGGTTAAGGACATAACTGTAAAAAAACATAGAATTTTTGTGGGAATTTCTGTGTAAGGAACATATGAAGTGCTGTAAAAATGCCACCTCACACAGAATTCTCTGTCTCATATATATTGTGGTTATCCTGGTTTTAGATAATAATAACAATAATATAACAAAACAATTTTGTACTTTACATTTCCAGTGTTCTCCTTTTACGACCTTCTCTATGCTTAAGAAGCATTAACCCATTATGCCTCACATGTCTTTTGGTTTACTATTATTACCATCAACATCATAACATTAAATCTCTATGATAAAAATATTATTAAAATTTTGCAGATAAGTCTCTGGAGAAGAAATTATATCACATGGCTTGGCAATCCAGCAGCAGAACAAAAATGTCTTCACTGCAACTCAACTGACCAGGAACACACAAATCTCTTTTTTTTTGGTAGTTAAAAAAATAAATAGAGAAATAGATTCTTATTTCTCATCACAGTGCTGTCACCTCCCAATCTAGATTTACACTGACACTCTCCAGGGCAGGATTAGAAGTTATGGAATAGCTTCTGTAAAAGCAGCAGCTCTGTGAGCTAGGGCTGCTCTGTCTGCCTAAGGGAGGGATATAATAAAGGTCTAACATCTTAATTTTGGGGAGTTGAAAGAAAATACCCAGATGCTATCAGCTGGTAAAAGCTAATACAAATGCATTCTTTAATACAAATGTGGGGTTTCTTAAAGAAAACACTCTTGTTAATTTTGTGTACCTGTATGCAATGGGAAGTTTAAAAAATTTGTGTTTCATACAGCAAAAACCAGGTTTAAGCCATGACATTATTTGATAGATGACTGAAAGAATTTCTATCCTCTCACTCCTGAGTATTCTGCTCATTTGGCATAAAGAGAAGTCTACATATCTACCTTCAAGCAGTGCCAACATGATAGGCAAATAGACCTTAATACCCACAGTTGAGCAGCTCCTGTAAAGCCTTTCAGATACACCATAAACAAATAGATTTCAGTAACCCACTGCATGTTTGTGCTGAGGTCACAAGACTCCGGTGATTTTTTAAAGTTTTTTTCTGTTGTTGTTTGTTTGTTTTGGGTTATGTGTTTGTTTGTTTTGGGTTTTTTGTTTGGTTTGTTTGGTTTGTTTTTTTGTTCCAGACAAAAGTACTGTGTTTGTAAAATGCTTCCTCTTATGGGGGAACAGTAAAATGGTTGCAGAAGTTTCTTGAGAATATAGGTCAGAATTATAATATAAGTATTATCAATAACTTGAACCAGGTGAATGAATAACAGCCTCTAAGTATCATTCACACCATTGTACCATAAATCATCATTTCAATCATTATTGTAGCTTTTCCTGTAACACCTCTGGATAGAATAATTATTCCTTAGTACTCATTAAGGAGGAAAGAAAAGGGAGAAAAAAAGAAAATTAGACTTGCATCATTTAAAAGTCATGTCTAAGTATGCAACAAGCAAAAAAATAAAAATATACACATAGTTTTATATATATGCAATATAGAAGTATATTACTTCCAAACTGAAATATGCATGAAAGATCGATGTGGAAGCTAAAATATCAAAGCTAATTAAGAAAATTAAGAATTTGGTATTTTACTGAAAATGCGTGTAATTAGAATTACAACAGCACAATATGTCCTTGGAGAAAATTGAAATACAACACCAGTATAAGAGTTCTCCACAGAACGTGAAAATTGGCTGTGAGGGAAAAGAAACCAAGTTTACTTTACAATCTTTCCTGTGAGGGGAAGGATGACAAGTGCTTCCTTGGCTTTGCTGCTTGTTTTCCCCTGCTCTGTGGCACACTGTCAAATCTGGAAATGGCCTTACAATTCAACCAGTCCCTCTTTGGGCATGAACAAATGAAATATGTGAAAGAGGATTATTGCGATTAGAATCATCACCAGAATGATTTTTCCACAAGAAATGCTATAAAAAGTTGTTTCTTCTATACTTTCAAATTAATCTCCTTTTGCAAACATACAGATACTATCAAATAGATGCTCATAGGTGTGTATAAGTGAGGTATGTGAATGTGTTTACTTTGTTGCCAAAGATGTACATTTTAATCCCTGTTCTCTCTAGCTTATTCCCTTCAATTCAAAACGGAAAATAATTCCTTTCATTAGCATGAGGGACACCCTGTGCTGGAAAATACCACTTTACCTTTTCAGCCTCACACTTGACAAGAGTCTTCCAGCCCCTGGTGATGCTGAAGTGCTGCCACAGATGGACAATGAACAGTGTGTTTCCTCTTCCAAAGCACTAATTTAGTTTCCAGCAGATCTTGTTGAAGCACAAAGGACAGTGAACCAGCAGCTGACGTGAACCTGCCCCCAGGTTCTCTGTGCTGACTGCCTAGAATGTCCTCATGGCATTTTCAACTTCAGTGTTCCATAAATCTTTTTCTGCTCTATTGATAAGTAAGTCCTACCTTCAAAAGGCTGGCCCACATTGGCAGCTGTGAGAAGACTGCTAAACCGTGGGAGAGATTTCTTCACTGCAGCAGATTTTCCAGGCGGGGCTGTTGCCTGAGAAAGTTTGAGCCACGTTAGAGCAGAAGAAACTCTTTTGCCTTAAACATAAACTCTTAAGAAATGAAACACTGACCAGACCCCATGTTTGTTTCCCTTGCCTGGGTTGTGAAGGAAGGGAAAGAGGGACGGTACTGGAAGGAAAAATTGTTCTCGGTGTTTGCTTTAATTTCTTATTATTTCTTTTTGCTTTTAATTCTGTTTGTAATAAATATTCTTTAAACTGTAACTGTTTAAGTGTGGATGTGTTTTGCCTTGAAGTTTTTATGTTTTCCTCAATAATCCCCATTTCCCCTTATGAAAATAAATAGATTTCCTGGGGGTTGGCACTTAACCAGCATCAAGCCATGACACTCTTGGCCTGGACAGAAGGGTGGTGTACCTCAATAATTATGGACATTTTTTCCAGGAGGGTTGGTTAGCCTGCATGTTTTCATGCTTTGGTGTAGAGGGCAAATGTGACAAACAGCATTTTTTTGTTCCAAAGTAAGATGGCTACCCTGTAGTAAAATCATTTTAAAGAAGATTTTTCTCATTGAACTGGAAAAGAAAAAGATAGGCTTGTCACTTTCCCTCATTTTTTTGTAGAGGAGGAGTATGTTAAAGATTTCAACAGTGATATTCTTAGACAACTTCAATTTCACATGAAAGCATGTTTCTGCCTCCTCTGCCTCTCCTGTACTATATTGATAGGTCTTTGGTTGTGCCTACTGTTGTGCAGAAAATTAGCTCTTTCTCATTTCCACTTCAAAACACTGCCTGGCAGGACCATCCTCTTCCTTTCCTCAAATGCATTTAGTTTAGAAAGTGCCTTAGAGAAGATTCTGGTAAAAGTATGAATACAGTACATTATTTCAGGAAGGAACAAAACCATATCTGCATATGCATGTATATATTAATGCACACACAAATGTGTATAAATATTTTGCATACGTGTAAATTTACCTGTAAATGTGTGTGTATATTTCTTCATACACAAACATATGTAGTAGTATACAACTAAACATACAAACCTCAATGCAATGTACAAACACCCAATCTAATTTTCAATTGCAATCAGAAGCTTGAATACTTTGTGTGCTTACACCCACATGAACATTTGTCCTTTTCAGCCAAAACCACAAAGATTTTATAGATATGACTGTAAGGGTAATAAAATTAAAATTAAACAATTAATAGAATCATCATCAAATTGAAGGATGGGAGGATAAGTCTGCTGCATGTGCTTTGAAAACTCCTTTTCCTTTGCCACTGAGGACATATCTGCTCTTTAACCAAATGCCAATGATTTGAAGAGGTATGAAAAATTGTGCACAAGGTATTCCTCTATGTTGAAATGAGTATTTCCTACGTGGCAAGTCCCAGTGGTCAGAAAACAAAGTGATTCCATGATTTATTAGCATTCAAACAAACTCTGCACAGATTCTCACACTGCTTTTATTGCCTTTAATATTCTTCACAGAACAGCACACGGTTTTCTGCATACAGAAAGACTCATGTGCAAATCTTGCAAACTATATGCTTCTTCAAAGTATGTACCTGGTTTATACATGCCTAACTCTTAAATTTACTAAGTAAAAATGATAAAAGAGTAGCCAAATAAATAAATAAATATGAGGAAAAATATAATTTTATGGAAAGCTATGTCTAGAAATGACTTTTTACATGTTATGAGCATATATCTCTGAAAAAGTAAAGTCTTTCCTATGGAAAAGTAAAATATGGATTAATTTAATAATTCTTTTTTCTAACAAAATCTTTGTAAAGCAGCACTATTTGAAATCTTGAATTGGGCTAAAATGTCAGATTCTATGAACATATAAATCTAAGAGATTCTTTGTGAACACTAACCATTAACATTTAATCCATCACATTCCTGCTTCAGATAGAAAAACTGGACTGGCATTAAAGTCAGGACTTCTAGCTTGTTTTCCAATGACATGTTCTGCTTTTAAAGGTAGCAACTATAACTTTTAGATCTTAGTGCTCTGATTAGGTTTCCAGCAAACTCTCTCCACTCCAGATGAAATAAAGTCTCAGTTATTCTGACAGTGAAATCCCTACAATTTGCATCTGAAGTGTTCCTTTCAAGCAATGAAACCACATGATTGTCTTCCAGGCTTCAAAATTTTCCACTCTTTTTCTGTTAATGTCTGCATGGAAAAGAATCCCAGTACACAGTGGACTTCTAAGTAATCTCTGGTTTTCCAGTGATTAACTGGATAACCACAGTTTGAATAATCTAAGTGTTTTAATTTGTGACTAATTGTTATGTACAATTGTAAAGACTGTGGATAAATAAGCAGGCAAGATGACTTGCTGAAAGCATTCTGAATTGTCCTGTGGAAAACTTCTCATTGCTGTGCCTCACCTGTTTGACTAATAGTGTCTGGCAGTGCTGCATAATGTGTGCTCATTTTTGGAAGTTTGAGTGTTTTGGTGAGGAACAATTTGGATAATTGGACTGCAAAACCACTGGATTCAAAAGGTGAGGGATGGGAAGTGTGGTGTGTTTGCTGTCACCTGTATGTCAGTGTATCTCAGGCATAGAACTCTCTGTATCTCAGTCAATTAAATTGCACTGATCTTTGTCTTTTACACCATTCTGTTAATATTTAGTTTTAAATAGTTCCATAAACCTCTATAAATCATTAGGTAAGATTTTTAGGTAGACTTTTAGGTAGCTGAGACTCTGGCATACCCTTAAGCCACACAGCTTTGTGAGTTCTTTGACAGGAACAGCACAGATCTGCTCCAGAAGAGATGGTATATGACAATTATCATATGGGCCAGAGTAGAATGTAAGGTTTGATTTCATTACTGTACATCCTGTAGAAGAGATTTTCATAGGTAAAACTCTATTACTGCCTGCATATTGGCAAAAGAACTTGCATTCAGCAAACATAGGTAAATGCAAATAGCAAAGCTGGCACATGTAAAAGGTTATGGATGTGCCTCAAAAGGCACTTGATAATGCAGATGAATAAATATTGTATAGTGTTACTAACCTCTTTCATGCAAGCCACCAAGCAAAGTGAAAATGACAATATAAACACATTTCTCAGTATGATTGGTATGATGAGAAGTCTCTTTTGTTTAGATCATTTTATTTCTATTTTCTTTTCGCTTTCATAAAGACCACTCATCTGTGAATTGAGTGAATCATTTCTACAGGTATTTATTGATTTAGGTGGAGACATAGTTATCAGAAAACTCCAGGCCAAAGAAATGAAAAGCCCCTGCCGAGAAGATACTGTGTGAATATTTCCCAGGACTAATTTAACCCTGTAGAGCAGCAGCCATGTTACACCTGCAAGAACAGATAATGAGAGGACACTGAGAACACAGTGAATCAGCCCAAGGCCACCAGCCCACACTGGCATCACCCACGGGCTGTGACTCAGACAGGAGCAGAGAGGGCAGAAGCTGTTCCATGCAGATGAAGACCTCAGGAACAAACATTTCTACCTCAGAAAGCACCCAGAGGGACTTTCCAAGCCCTTAGCTGGGTGCTGTGAGAACAGCAGTACCACCTCTGGCTCTGAGCAGGCTGTGGGCATTGCCCTGGCAGGCTGGCTGAGTACTGAATGCACGAGTCAAGAGGTGACTGTGTTGTGTGGGCAGTTGTCTGCTATTAATTATAACAGCTTGGTTCCATTAGCACCAACAGCTGCATCTCCTCCCAGCTTGAGCTCTATTAAGGAATAATCATTTACAACATGTTTACTCCTGACCACCTCATGAATGGACTCCAGAATTTCAGAAGCCTGCTCATAGTTTAGGGAAAATAGCTGATTACTACCAAAAAAAAAGAAGAAAGAACGTAAAGAACAACATGTCTTTCATCCATCTTGGCCTTTGCATATGGACAGGGGAAAGGGAACTTGCTTTTAATTTCTCTGACATACATGGAATTCCTGAAATTTAAACCAATTTGAAGGGAAAATTATGTAATTTAGATTTTTGAGGAAATGGAAGCTACCTATTTAAGACCTTCTTGGGCAAGTAATGAAAGTTTGTGTGCTGGAAACCTTCTTTGAAATAAACCTGAAACAAGTTAGCTGGCAGGTAGGTTTGTGCTGCAAGGGATTCTGACAGCCTGTCAAAGTTCCACTTTTCTCACATTCCATCAACCTCTCTCTTCTAAAGAAAGCAGAAAATATGTCAAAATGACAGCTGTCGAAGCATAGCAGGAGCAGCAGCCAGCTAACTGCTAGGCCTATTACCTTAGGAAAAAATCCGGGAAAATTTGTGTAAATGGCACAAACGGAATAGGATTATAATTTGTCTGGTCAAGTAATGACTCAATTAAAGGCTAATTAACCCTTCAGCTACTGTTACTAATGTCTCCACAACATTTTTTTTTTATTATTTTGATGTTTTGGCTCATATAGCAGCAACAAACTGATTTACAATGGGATTACTCTGATGCTTCTAATGACTTTCCAAAATTAATTTGCCACAACATTGAGTAGAATTAATTTGAAAGCAAATCCAGCAGACACAATAATATAATTATATGGGATTTTAAACTGCTATATTATATTGGTTCTATATAATCTTGATGATCTTAAAAGCTAGAGGAAGAAATAACAGTGTTTGTTAGTCTGAGGCCTCAGTTACTGCTAAAGCAGAACTTTCTATGTGCAGAGGGCTTCACGCCCTTACCCAACCTGCTCAGATTACTCTAGGAGATGCAGTTCAGATATCTGTCCCATTACCTTCAGTTTAGTCCTGGTTTTGCCAGCAGAACATTCCTTTGGCAATGGCAGGAACCTGTTCCTACATGTGCAAGTATTTCTCTGATAACTGTCTTCATACCTCAGCTAAACCTGACTGGAATCTCAGGACAAAGAAAGGCAGTGCTCTGACTGCATGGCTCAATTTCAAAAGTCTTCTGCAAACAACAGAGCACCTCAAGCTTCTCACAGAAAGGTCATGAAAGCCTTTCTCTGGGAAAATCTTAAGCCACATAAATACACAGGAGGCTCCTGACTGTAAAGCTGTGTGTGCACACAGAAAGTATGAGACAGGGACCAGGCATTTGAATGTGGAGCTCCCAGAGATAGAGTTGCAGGGTGGATTTGTCCTAACACCTTTAGCTACCAACTTTACCCTTGACATCTTGTACTTAGAAGTTTGAAAAAGAAATGGCATTTTTATGATTGTGGGAAGCTTTAGATGGACAAGATACAAACACTGTAAAATAATACATCTGAAAAGCAGCAAAATAGTGCTGAGAATTATTTGTTAGAGCTGGAAACAATACACTCCATCTTCCCATTGTGGAAAAGTACAACTGATATATGTTATGTTCAACCCCCTCTTTAGTAGCTTTTAATGCTTCTAATTGCACATCTTCTAGTGCAAAGTAAAAGCAGGCTAAGTCCTTCCACGGAAGTCATCTCACACAAAATCCAACCACTTCAATTTATATGGTTTAATCTTTACACAGCAGATCCTGCTTAAATTTCGAAGTGCAAAGCGAAGTAAATCTCCTTTTAAAGGCTGTAGTCATTCACTTGCTCGCTATGGCTGAGAAACAGCCTTCAGTGTGGGATGGGAATCTCTCCTCTGTTCCACTGAGCCATTCAATAAGGCTCTGAGAGCAAATTCCCTCTAAGTAATTTCTAAAGGAGAGGTTTCCAGCTGTGAGGTATGTTTGCTTGTGTTATACGAGCACCCTAATTACTCCACAAAGAGCATTATGTTCTCATACCCAACCTTTGAGAAAAATTACAATGATGCTGTGGTGATAAAGATGGGAGTGAGCAACAATCCCAAGAAAATCAAATTCAACAAGCCATTCTTGCTGTAGCCAACTGTGCAGTCTTAGTCACAGCCTTGACTTCCACATACCTCATTTAGAGAGAACAAAAAGCTGGTTTCCCTGTATATTACTGTAAACAGCCCCCACACAACCCTTAAACCTGCTTTCTTTAAAATTTCCATCTGCCTTCTAATTTGCCTTTGCTTGGGAAAGCAGCAAAAACTTTGAACTGCTATGACACATCCTTCATTCTCTCTCATTTTTTTTCATTAAGAATGCTTGACAAGCTTAAATTTCAACATCAAAATAATAGTTAGCAAAGAAATGGCAAGCTAAAGGACTACACTTTTGTTCTTTGGTTTTAGGAAGCTTCCATGTCAAGTTGCTTGGTGGCAATACAAAAAAAAGGAAAAACAACAAAAACAAAATCTCAAACTAAAGAACCCTCATAATTAAGACCTTTGCAGAGTCATGACAGCCCTGGAGGATTTACCTGTAAGAGTTCAGCACTGCTCATTAATTCCAATTCTCAGGCTGTTAAATACAGCTAAGCTCAGTGCAGGATTACAAATTTAGACAGGAAGAGAAAACCAGGTCCCTGTTCTTTACAAGAGCTCATATTTTTATTTATTTTTAACACACTTCCCTGTATAGACAATAACTCCTGAGCTATTTCAATCTCTCTGACTCAATCCCTGTGTCAATCATGAGCCAAGCATTCCATACACAAAAGTCTTCACGTTAATTCCTGATGTGGTGAAAACACACTGAAGGGATTTTGTAAATAGTTATTTACCAGAGCCTGCAATTAACACATCTCCTATTAAAACACGATCATTTGCATTCTTTTCAAAATTGACTATCTAGTTATAGCTTCACTGACCTGCCTGGAGACTGAAGATGAAAATATATAAAGAAGATACAGCAGAACAGTGATCAAAAAGTAATTACAGCTTGGTGAAGCCTCTACTCTGAATGAGGTACTGCAGTAACATGCCCTAGAGCCATTTACTGGCGGAGAGGAAGATGGGGGGAAAAAGAGAGCATTTCTGTGTAATCAGAAAGTATTAAAAGACAGAAGAGGATTTATTTAGGATATATGAGCTACATGCATGCACCAGAAAATGAATTGGAACTTGCATGTGACAAGATGGGCCTCTAATTATGATATATGAAATTATTTCCTCATAGTCTATGAGGTGCTGGGAAATAGGGTTTCTGCTGTAGGCTCTTGATGACATCTGGTGCTCCCAGGTGAGAAAATCAAAATCAGAGGTATGATTCTTCCAATTATCTTAAGAACATACAAACATATGGTTCTAAACACCCTAAAACATACCCGTGCTCTGTGTCCCTCATTCTTAATTCCAAGTCTGCAGAGCTCTAGCTTGATGCGCACAGCTTGATTACAAAGCAGTCTGTCTCTCTAGGTGTTGGAAGTGACATGCTCTGCGCCTAAGGGATTAACCAAAAGGGAAAGTGGGTCTCAATATCCTGGGGAAGCAGAGTTCTATTGACTCCATGAATCTCAGAATTGCTCATGCAGTAAAACAGGAATTTTATCCAGCAGGAAAATGAAACCAAGATCTCTCAAGGGACCATGGAAACTCCTGCACTTCATTTAAGCATAAATAAAATTATAATCATCACATCCTCCTATAACTGCCTGTACCTTGATTGAAATCAGAAAAAAAAAAGTAATTATAGATATATAGATCTATATCTTACAATATATGGGCATTAATCAGATCCATTTTTTCTAATGAGGTGTTCTGATCTAGAGCTAATTTAAAAAAAAAAAAAAAAGAAAAATTCTATTTTGGTTGCTATGTTAGAAATAGTGGCTGAAGCATACACATTGATTCTTTCACTATTTTTAGGACTTATCAGCAAAAATTTACATCAATTTTAGGTAAAGAATGAGACTATATTTTAAAAATGTCATTGGAAAAATTTGAATAAATATCTCAAACCAAAAATGTTTAATTCAAAATTAATGATACAGCATGTATACTAAAACATGTTACTCCTCTCTGCCAAAATCTGGTTCTAAGTAACCCACGCTTTTAGTCCTACGTGTTGTAACAGCAAATTAAATATTTCTCCAAATCTAAAATGTTTAATGAGTTCAATCTAAACATGCAAAATATTTACTAAACTTATATTCAATGACTTCCATACAAATATACTCAAATATTTCAATATATTTGTCTTGAAATAGGATTTAATTTAGTGGTTTTCTAAAACTGCAAATGTGTTTTTCAGAAAGGATGATGCAAAATTAACACACAGAATCGTTATCTCTTCCAGTTCTTCTTTCCTAGAAAAGATACATACTGTATTTCCTGGTGAAAATGAAGTCCTTCACAATCAAAAGATTTTAATTTTAACTGACTTATTTCCATGAAGTATTTTTAAAAATGATCAGCAGAGCACAATAATCTTTGTTATATGTTGTGCACTGTAACTACAGACCTGCTCTTAGTAGGACACGTGGAAACCTCTCACCAAGAAACTTTCAAAGTGTTCATTCTCCACTGAATTTAATTTACACCTCAACTAAGAGACCAAAATATATTAATATACTTATTTGGTAAATATATGAAAAAATACCTCATTCTCTATGTAGCAGCAGATTAAATAACAGATTAAATAATGTTATGATTTAGTAAGGAAAAAATATTTTCTCTTGCCTGTCTCTCTGATACACATCAGAGATTTGATGGGATGGTGCCAAGATTTCCTCTTGCACATGACTGTCAGTTTACCAGCTACTGCTTAATATCTTAAGCAGTTTTGGTTCATAAGATGATTGGATCTAAGCTTTAATTTGAAAAGCCTTCATCTTCATACGTTGCTATACATTTCTGTGAATTAGTGCAGCTTTAATTTTATCAGTATGATATTTGGGGATCCACGAGAAAGCTCTTAGACCAACAGAAAACCAATTCTATTTGAGAGAGGAAAAAAAAATCTATTAACAGACATCTAGTGCTTTCACGGGATTGATTCTTTTATAGAGCGCTGTCACTTTTGGATGACCTGGCAGCAACAAAATCAAGGTGGTCTGTGCTATTTGACAGTTAGACAATCATTTATTCACACAAGCCTGGTAAGCTCTTTTCGAACTCCTGCAGGAATGTGAACTTCAATTAAGAGTGAAGAGTAAGTTGTCCCTGATGTTATTAAAGTCAGAATAAAAGCAGGGTGCTCACCTCTCCTGCAATCTCAAGTTTTCAAAATATGACTCGCAGCATTCTTTTTCCAAGAGCCACTCATTATGCAGTGCCCCAAAACCCTGTTGCCTCTCCACACTCCTGAAGGACTGGATTCTAACCCCTCCAGCTGAGTGCTTAAAGCCATCCCTGCAAGCACATGGCACTGCAATACAAAGGAGAAGAACAAAGAGGTGTCTTTGTTTTTCACAATGAACTGTGTTCAGTGAAGTGGGTGGGAAACCTTCAGACTACTTCGTTTAAAAAGATAGAGACTATAGAAGTCACACCTTTCATCCCTTCTCTCATTCCTTCCTTCCACCCCTGTGTAATACAAGTCACCCCCATGAGGAGGACATAAGCAGTGAGTATTCACCACTGCAGATGGGTGACATTTGAAAACCTTGTTCTGGTTACCTCGATTTTATACGTTTTCATCATTACAATTATTGCAGAGTTTATTTAGAACGTGAGCTCTGCACTGACTTCAGCTTTGTGCTGAGCACTTGCTGTTCTAGTGGGCCATGTGATGCTGTTACTGCTGCAATATTAGCACATGAAAATGGCTTTTTGGCATACAAGTAAATCAGAGACAAAGCATGCTATGCACAGACTGTAATTATGGCTGCATACTTTTTCATCATGAAGTGAAAAAATTTAGAACAGTATTTACTGTTCTAATTAAACTGATTCCCCCAAGAACTACAATGAACTTTAGGAGGTGATAAATAAATGCAGTAGCAAGCTGTTCCTTTGAGATTTACACTCTGATGATAAGATCTCATGAGTTCCTGGAGAGAGAAGAAGAAGGTAGGTTCATAATTTATCTTCTTCAGACCTGGTCCAAAACCTATTAGAGTCATTAGAAGTCTTTAAATTGATTTTGCCCAAAGTTCATTCAAAAGTAATTTTATTCTTGAAATACAGGTTTTAATTTTCTAATGCTAAAATTAAAACAGAAATTGCTTATCATTTCCCTTTGAAATAAAGGGTTTAATATTTACTTTAGATAAAAATGATTGCAATATTTTTCACACACGTTTTCTGTAGAGAAGCAAAAATATTTCCTGACCAACTGCAAAGATACTTTTTATAGATGTGCACAACCAGCATCAAGGAATATTTGAGAGAACTTGAAGTGTATATAACTGGACACAAATAGCTATTTTTTAAAAAAAACTTCACATTTAAACAAGAGAGCAAGAGTTCTCCTTTCTGAATGCTTATTTAAAGGTCTGCTTCTCTCTTCATGCACATAGATGTTATGGTTTTCTCCAGGTGGCAGAGAAATAAAAGATTCATCAGTGCCTTATAAGCCTGGCAGTACTGCATGTGACCTCTGGGCTCTTGAAAAGGAGAGGACAGGAATGCTGGGCTGGTTCAGGGCTGGGAGCTCACCCTTTGATTCCTGTGCCTGTAATGACAATGTTTATTTCACCTGTTGCCCATTTGGGGAAACATTCCAGAAAAGCAAAAATAATCTGTCAGCTATATGGTTGAAACAGACCCAAATATGCTGCAAGCATCAAGGTATCTGCCTATGGGAAGGTGAGAAATACTGTGTATCATATTATCAATTTAATTTGATTGCCAGGGCTGGGTTTCCTCCTTCTTTATTCAACTTCTGTATTCAGTATGGCTTTCTAAAAATGAAATTTCTTCACAGCTTTCTCCAGCACATTTAATCCAACAGTCATACTTCCAGTTGTGTGGAGTAAGAAGTATCTAGCTCCTCCTTGAGAAGACAGAATATGAAAGGGGATTCTGGTTTTGGGAACTGCTCCTTTCTCATTTGCCCAGCAGCCCTCCCAAAACCATGGAAGTTTATATCATTATCCCACAGCAGTGGGACCCCAGCTCAGCTCTTCATCAAATAAATAGGTGAAGGAGGTGCCCAGTGTGGCTTCTGGCATGGTATTTCCTGAATCTGTTATATACAGGTGGAGTTTATTTAAATGGCTTTCCCAATGCTTTGTGATTGATTCTTCCTGTAGTACTGGTGGTCACTTCCATCAGTTTATAGAGACAAGGAAAACTCACTGTAGAATAACAGTGATATTTGTACAGAACGCTGTTACTATGGGAAGAATAAAAGGTGACTTGAGAGAGGGAAGAGTAGATAAGGGCGAGTGCATGAAACCTGGGATTTCATATTTTCTTGCTCAGGTCTCTTTCATAGAGATAAGGACCATATTGGATAAAAGCCCACTCAGAAATAGGCTTTACTGCCATATATTTGCTAAGTGGGAATACCAGAAAGGAAGTGCTTATTCTTTATTTCAGGTAATTTCTGAATTCAGATACATATTTTTGAGCATCTAATTTTTTTTTTTTCAAGAAAAGGTATGGCAGTCATGTCATATTATTGGTTAACCAATGATATAATTTTTCAAGTTGATACTCAGAGTTTTTTTTAATTATCAACAGAGTTTTTAATGTCAAAACAAAATGGGCTACTATGAAGCCAAAAATTTTAAGAAACTAAATATTTGATGGAATAAGACACATAAACTCCAATCTAATTAGTCTTTAAAACCTTGACAGTTGCTTTTAGTACAGTGACAAGAAGTTACTCTCCCATTCAATCCCCCTGGAATGAACAGACTAGTTGGACAAGACAGCAATTAATAAGACAGTAATACATGGGCTTTTTTAAGACATAATGTGAACAGGATCCCACCTGAAAAACTTATGGACTAAATTTTTCAGATGAAAGCACAGTTTCCTGTGATCAAAGCTTGAATTTCTAATGAAGAGAATTGCAATTTTAATATAACAATAATAACAGAGAGGATTAATTAATCAGCTTTTTCAGTCCTACCTAAATCATTCTTTTCTTTCTAATCACAATGCAGCAATTTTAATACAGCAGAAACAAAAAGTTGCACGATTTGGTCTTAAGTATATCAGCTTTGTTCATTCTGAAGAAACTCATACTTCCCCTAGGGATGTACACTGTCACTTTATTTATTTTTTTCTACCTATTTTTATGTTAAAAGTAAAAGAGCATCTTTGACAAAGACCTCTAGCAACGAACTCAAAGCATCTCACTGTCAGATGTATTCTGATCACAAAGTTTCCTTCTTTCTTGGTGGTGAATATGATAAGTAAGATATACCCCTTGTTGTGCAAATTACAGCTACTGGCACAAAACCAAAAACCTGAGAGGACAAAAGACACGTTGAAATCTGCTGTCTGGTGTACCTGACATAAAATCTTAAACTGAAGAAAGAAAACCCAAAACCAGTGTGGACACAGCTTGCTGTGTCTTGTAAAGGTTCTTGCTATTGACTCAAGTTGTTCTTATGTAGAAAGGTTCTATTTTTGTGGAAAATCAAAATCTTATGAGCAGTGTAATGAAAAAAAAGTCAAAAAAAGTCAACATCCCTTCTCACTAGCTCTTCATCTTTGATAGCAATATCTGGTTCTAATTCTGAGAGTATTGAATGAATACCTTAAGATCTCTTCTAAACAGTAGAGATGTTAAAAAGATAAACCAGAACCGAATTTGTACTCCATCTGACATTAACCCATGGAAAAAGAAAATCCTCTCTCAAGGTCATTTTATGCTGTTTTGTAAGCTACAACAGTCAAAAGGATGGATCACATCAGAGTGGCTTATCTGGAGGTGCAAGGCCACAATAAAAAATAACTTTTCCTCCTTGAATCCATGCATCTGCATTTAATACAAAGAAATAGGGTGCATAAAATCTAAAGAAGGATTAGTAAAGTGGTAAGTATGGTAGTCTACCACAGTTATGATTTGAGCAGATGCCAGAAGAAGGAAATATTGATCAACACAAGTCAAAAGAAACTGGAGAGTTTGCAAATCTCAGTTGCATGGGTAACTTGACAGCTGGAGAAACTCTTTATTAAAACTGAGGGAAAGAGAGAAACCTGTGAGGAACAAAACCTGAGGGCTGGAGTGTGCAGAGTGTCTGAGGGGACCCACCCTGGGAGCAATCACTGAAAGAGTGGCAATGTGCACAACAACTGCTCACAGCGCAGCTTTGGCTCCCCTAAGTTTGTGGCTTAACCAACAGAATAACTTATCTTTCTATTTAGATGGGTATAATATATACTACTGGTTATTTTTGAACATCAAAGATGAAAACACCCTAGAGAAGCAATGTTTCAAAGATCACAGCATGCTTTGGAGCTTTAGGAAGGTAGACAAATGTTTTTCATAGCCTTTAAAATGGAGCACAGAGGATAATTAATAGAGACACTGAACTTGTAACAGTTGAGAATAGAAAATAGGTCTCCTGACTGTATAAGAACTATTACTACTTTCCAACAAAGATAAACTGTTAAAGTACTCCTCGTATCTTTTGTTTACTCTGACTGTTTCTCAAAACAGCCTCATTTTCCAGATTCATTTCTGCAATTTCTTTCAGCATACTCATTTTCTGTACACAGGAAGCAACACCTCTGTCTCTTTTTGCCCTGTACAATGAATGAAGGCTCTTAAGTCTTTCTCACTGCAATCCCCTTGGCTCAAGGTGGTTATGTGCTGTGCAACAGAAAAATAGAGAAATTTTGTAGAAGGGTATGTGCAATAGGGCTATTTTCTTTTAGGTTTTATCCTGTCATATTCTTTTCACAGCTGTTTACTAATAATGCAGTTCATGTTACATTCATCAATATGCCCTATACTCTATTATAAAGTACTTATGCTGACATTAATAATGTATATACTGATAATGCTTTCAATTCCAAAGTGCCCTAAAGCACTTCACTAAATACAGCCCCAACCTGTAAGTGAATCTAGCTCACATATACAGCCCTCTGCAAGCAAAGGGTGACAACATCATTTGCAAGGTCAGTTAACATACAAAGGATATCAAAAATGCAAATACATGTGGGATGCACCACAGGATCTAACCAGAATGTAGCAGAGCCAATTTCTGAGGCTGAAGACTGCAAGCTGACATGATAGTCCAGCTTGAGGGAACTGAGGGGATGCAGCTCTGGTCTGACAGAGGCCAGCATCCATCCTGCCTCATGGGAGCACTGCCTTTAGAGAACTGTAACAGGGTTTGGAGAAATAAACATTTTTAAAGAGATAAAACAAGCAGATACACACTGAATTGTTGAAATTCCCATGTTCTTGGCTGATGGCTTCCTAACCCTACTGAATTGGTCTGCCTACCCATCATGCTTATACTGAAGAGAAAACCTACCAAGCTGATAAATATTATCCTTGNTGGTTTTGTGTTGGGTTTTTTTAATGTCAATACATATTTTTCATATCCATAAGCTTTTTCTCTTGTATATGCTATGACCAGAGGTAATAACACCACAGAAAGAGCCAGAGCTTATATCTGAGCCAAAACATCTCATGGATCTTACAAATAATCCAATTTTCTTATGACATTTTCCTCTTAAAATCTAAAATGTAACTGCACAAAGATTTCATATAAATAAGAACTGTAAGAACATGTAGCATTGTATAAAGAATGGCTGTCCTTATAGGGACACCCAATAAAATTGATAGTTTTGAGAGTTTGTATGATCAGTTGTTATTTAATCATTTAATTGACCTAATGTAAAAGTATGAAGTGATGACTGAGACAAATCTCCACTGTGCGAGTGGAAAAATGAGTCAATGGAAGTGGCAAAACTGACAGGCTGCGTTCAGAGCTAAATACCAATGGGGAGGGGTTTGTCACACTAAAATTTGGGACACAAACTTTACCGAATGGTATAATGGTATATAATGTATAATTATACAATGGTATAATGAGGGAAATCTGATTCTGATCATCTTTATTCCAAAGCAAGAAGTGCCTTATGGAAGTAACGTCACATTTTCATAGGCTAGTCATTCAAGTGGACAAAATAGGTACAAATCAATTATTTATGGTAGAAGCTTTGTCTTCTAAAGGGAGGATTGAATCACTGTATCTTTGTTTTGTTTAAACAAGAGAGTGGAAAAGATTCACCATATTTTCTGAGAGTTTGTTGGAAGATGGAAAAATGACAAACTATGAAAAGGGCATATTTTTTCATTATAATGAAGCTGGAGTCCATAATCCATAGTTTTGAGCCTTTAATTTACAATTTAACTGGCAGCTCAAACATCCGGATAAGACAGCAACTGAAATAACATTTTATCTAAAGGCTTATCTCTTCTATCAGAAAGGGTATGAGGAATTAGTTCTAAGTTTATCCTATGAGATCACAGAGGGCAAAGCTAGAGAGTTATGCTGGATTAATCCTCCAATATCTTAAAAGCAAAACACATTGGAGAGGCCAATAGACAAGGGGAAAAAACCCCAGCAAATACTAATTTTTTAAAAAATACTAAAACTAAAGGTTACTGGCATTTTGAATATATCTTGAACTGATTTTTATTCTCCCAAATTATTTTAGTTTTTCATTGCAAGTAGATGTATAAAGTAATAAATGGTTCAAATAAAATATTTTTTTTTCTGATCTACAGTTGAAAATTTAGCATGAGTTCTTAACATCTCTCACCTTGTGTGAGAATAAAAGATGTAATTCAGGTCCCCTGCCACAGCAGCACCCAAGCAAAGCCTTGTTCATCACGGTCTGGGTGGATTAGGCCTTCTCTGAGTGAGGTTTGGATGAGAGGAACTACTGAGACCACTTCCAAGCTAAGTTATTTTATTATTCTAGTTGCTTACTCTATTTCTCAACTTAAGCAATATTTATTTCTTATTAAAATTAAATAAAGTCTATATTTCCCTCAGTCCAAAACAGACTGAAGTTCATACAGGAAGGGTAAGGACTTTCTGGTTAGTGCTCTGTCCATACTGTAGTCAACAGAACAAATCTGAGCTGAGCTGCCATTTAACACTTAATCAGAACAAATTCCAAAATCAAAGATGGATTTTGTTACAGAGTCCAGACTAGTGTGATTTTTGTGTTTAGACAAAAAGCTTTTCACATGTGCCTTGTTTGAAAGAGATTAATGAAGTATGGATTTATCCACATGTATTTCACCAAAAATTAGTTTTTGTGAAATTTACTCTTCTGTTCCTGTTAAACAAACAAATATCTACTCCCCTTTAAACCTGATGGTGAAAAAAAAGCTCTTCAAGGTCTAAGAACCACCAGTTCTCTGCTACTGAATCCCATCAATTCCTACAACTATTTGTCCCAGACCAGTGGTCTCATGTACTCTTTTAACAGACTTTATTTAAAAGTTGATAAAAAGAAACAAAGCCTATTTTGCAAACTGAGAAGGTAATGTTTACTGGGAAAAGAAATACTGTCAAACTCTCACATTTCTTCTTGTGAAAATTCTCTGATCACCAACATAAAATATCTTTCAATGGGCAATTTCAGACTCTGGAAGCAGCTGAACCATGTTAAAACTGAATGCATGAAAAATCCAAAAAGATTAATTCAGCTTGTTTCTCAGTTGGGCAAATTAGCCCAAACTTAAGTCATTGATAATCCAGTGAAGCAAGGTTTTGCACAGAATCTGCCTTATTTATTTGGCAGTTAGGAAAGCAGACAGTCCTATAAACACAACTGTTTAAGATGCAGCATCTTAAGATTTTTGAGAGATAGGTAAAGTAGATCACACACTTTCTAGTAATTTGATTAGATTTCTTGACTCTTGCATTAGTGGCTTAACATAATCTCTCATAAGTAGTAAAGAAACGCTGAGGAAAACTTGATGTTCTTCCTCAAGTAGACAACCCTGCTTTTTGCACAGTTAACATGTTTTACTTTTCAGAATCTGTTGATACTTTGACTTTTCGTCAATAGCAAAAATTTAGAAAAGACTAGAAATTCAAAAGATATTCTGGTATCTTTTTTTGGCTCCCCAAACAGATTTTCTGTATTAATCACATAAAATGGAAAGACTGTGCAGCCCGGCCATTTTCACACTATATCCATTCAACCCTGATTAATGCAGGTGTTTTAGAAACTGTTACACTGAGAAGATTCACAGCATTCACTCTTTCTCACTCTTCTTCTTCTAGTCCTGGAAGTGTCTGTGAGCACATACCTAGTTTGTGAAATAGAAAACATAAGAAAATTGGCTGCTGAAGCCAGAAGGTTAATTCTGACACTTTATGGCACTATTTGTCTACTAATGACAGAACACTCCACAAGAAATATTTATACACCACAACATAAAGGCAGATTATTCAGATTATTCTGGATCACACACATATAACACCTCAGAATTACTCATACTTAAAATGAGCATTCAAGCAGACTAGAATACGTTTATTTTATCTGTAATACAGTTTGCCTCAGCCTGTTTTCCATTCTGCTTTGAAACAAATAGCAAGGAGCATCTTTCTTGGTTAGACCTAATGAGGATTTGGGGTATTTCAGGTTCCTGGAACGCATGTAATTACAAGGACTTATTTTAAATTTATGCAACTTTTTTCTTAGTTAATGCTTTGATTTTCCAATAAAGCAGTGTGATGTTAAAGTGCTCAGTGTGTCAGTAACACAGGACAAAAGTACATATTGTGCATTTACTTCGTCCACATTATGTAACAACTTGGAATGTAAAAGGATTATAGGATTATTTCAAAACCACACGAAGATTGAAACACTGCACATGGCAGAGTTAATGCTTACACACAAGTAGCTGGGCTTTTAAAGGCATCCCAGAAGAGAGGCACAATTAAAACTCTGCAAGGGACTGAAAACTCCAGCTAAGCCTGACACGAGACACATCCCCGTCCGCATCCATTCCCTCCCATACCAGCCCCACCACGGCAGAAATATAGGGAAAAACTATGTCACAGCACTGGCCTTGTGTGATTTAGGAAGTCTGGTGACAACTTACACACCTGTATGTCCCTCACTGCAGACAGGAGACCACAGCCACTGTCTGCTCAGGTGCTACACAGGTACGTGCACAGTGTCAGGTGACTGTCGTTGGTAGAGTCACCTGAGTGAAGGTGACTATGGAAGCTTTACCTCTACACCAGATCTTCACATCAAGAAACTTGATCTTCACACCATCTGTACTTTTTTTCCCACATACAACTCACAGAAAAAAAATCTTCAATTAATATAAAGGTGTAGTTGATCTAAGTAGCTAATGACGTCTCATAACAAAAATTTACCTTTTCCTAGGCTGAAAGATGTACACATGACTGCTAATGTATTTTCTTGGTCTGCCTCATTTTTTACATTTCCTGACTTATTTTTCCCTAGTGTGATGATGTTGGCTTTGGTTTGTTTTTAAATTAAAAACAAACTACCAGGACTTTTCTGTCTCTAAAAAAAATCAGGATGAGGAGCCTCACTAAGTGAAAGGCTACTGGGTTGGGGGACAATACACACTGCTGGCTGGACATTCTGCACACAGGTAGGTAGAACCAGCCACAGAACTTGCCTCTTCTTCCCCTCCTGTAGGCTATGGACACAAAAAAGTGTTTCAAGCAGATATGATAAGGTTGGATGATTAAACTGTTGCAGGAACTACATTGTACACATCCGAAATGTACTGCAGGTGCAGCAGACAAGAAATGTGAAGATGTTGATGCTGTGTTATCACAACACCTACAGTACCAACCTCCTGCCCTGCAATCTTCCTTCCTTGCCCAGTGTTGGCCCCAGTAAGCCTCCACCTCTGCCCTGGCCCTTGCTGCAGGCTCAGCTGTGCTGCCTGAGCAGGCTCCCATCACAGCAGGAGGAAAAGGAGTGGGATTTGGGCTGCACTCCACATTTCCTGCCCCCAGCTGCTGCTCTCCTTTTTCCTCACAGACCATGGCAGAAGAGCAGAGTCACTCTAGATGTGTAGTGAGTGGAAAGCTGTGGTGTCTTGTAAAGGAACACAGGAAATGTGGGCTTTTTTCTGGCAGCAAAGGAGATGAAAAAGTTTTCCACTGTCATTTTGAACTGCAGCGTCTGTTCTTAAACCCATTAATCTTGATCTACAGAAAGATCAAAGTGAAAGGACACCTCTTAAGTGGTCCCTGTTCTTGAGATGTACTAAGCCCTTGTCCAGGAAGTTCTACAGTACCACAGCACTTACTTGGTGGGTAACAGTATTTTTTATTTAGTATCAGACTGTGGAATTAAAGATGCTGCTCATTACTCATAACAGAGAAGGGCAAATCCTAAGAGACTAAGAGACAAGAGAGCTGACAATAGACAATAGGCACAACCCAAATGAAAAAAAAACAAAACAAAACCAAAAACCAAAAAAAAACCCAAAACAACAAAAAAACCCCCTAATTCTGCTGGCCAAGACACAGATTTTTTTCTTCTTCTTTTTAAAGGAAGTGTTGGAATGTTGGCACAAACTCCAAAGATGCCTGTGCTGAGGTGTGACTACCATCAACAAACGAGTCCAACCTTGCCTCTGAAGAGACTGACAGAAAAATTCCTGTTTGTCTTCAGTGGAACAAATTCATTACTGATATAAGTTCATTAATATGCTGACTGAAGCTCGCTGAGCGAAATAATGGCTATGGGGATTCAAAGGAGAAAGTAAGATGGATCAGATTGTTGGATCAAAATAGATGTAAAATACTGGAACTTTAAAGTACCAAATTAGGTGCATACCTATTCTCCTAGGATTGCACCCTCATTACTGAAAACAATATTTAAATCCATAGGAGAGTAAAAAAGGCAGGATTACTCTGTGTGACATGGAACTAATATTGTCTTTTGAGCTTTTCCCTTTAAAAAAATTAAGTTGACAGCTCCAGTGTCCCTTTTGCCAAAATTTATGATACAATTTGCTGAATTATATAAAGCCCTAGCAAGAAATGACACATGTGGGATGACTTTTTATTTGAAATTGTGTTTCTTATACCAAGGTTCATCAAGCTGTTTCATATTTATTCCTCTGATTAATGATATGTCAGAATTCTAATTCTAGCACCAATTTATTGCTTGTTGGCAATTGGAAAATGAAATAGCTATGTAGGCAACATGCAATATTGATTTTTATCCATCTTCTTTGAGCTCCAGTAAATGATTCCCAAATGTGCTTTGTTGTTGCAACCTAACTAAATATTACAGTCTTTTTCCTATCATCCAATAATGCTGTTACTGATGTAGCATATTCCTTAAAGAGCAACAGTCTGGTATGATTTGATGTCAGGTAGGCTGAATTATAGGTTTTCTATTTAAAAATTGTTGCTATTCAGTTATCTCACTCACAGAGACAGATCACATCTTCCGAAGTTTCTTGGATACGTTTGTGTAAGTGTGCTGAATAAAATAATAATAAAGAATAAGTGTGCTTTCAACCATTTTAATATGAAATTCAGTGTACTTAAGGTTACTCCACGCAGAAGAGCAGAAATTGCAGATAATGCAAAATTTGCAAACTCACCTCATGTATTTTGAAGTTGGATGCATCATAACACCCATCTGACCAGCAACAGCTAATCAAGGCAGCCCTACAGAAATAATCAATCTCTTCAAAGGCAGCCTCAGCACCAGGTTTTGTGCTTGTGCTGTCAGTGTCCTGTTATATAGATTCAGAGCGTGAGCTTTTCTGTGAGACAAGAAGAAATGACTATTTGCATTTGAGATAAAATGATTTGAGAGAAAGCTTTCACATAATTTTTAATATGAGGAAAGGAAGTTGATAATAATCTTGATTAGGGAAGGGATGAACATTTTAATTGGGAATGATGTAGAGATACTCAGAGAAGGGAAAGCAAGAGCAGGTCTTGGTAAAAGGTGTGGTGCACACATGCTGAATGATGGAAAGGTGCTGTGTGGCAGGACTTGTTAGACACTGTGTGTAGGAAGAGAAGAAATTTGACTCTATTTCTGGCCAGTACTAAAATTCAACAGATAAAGAAATGTGTTCAGCATTATGTCTAAGATTGTAGTAGCCACGTACTTTGTGTAATTCTAGATCTACTAAGATATGGAAAAAGTAATTCGAAAGGAAAAGACAGATTTAGAATGTATCCACAGCCCATATTTTCTAAAGCTTGACTTTCAGTGCTCTTTAAACAGGCAAATAAAGCCTAGGGGGATTTTTTTAAAGCCTCTCTTTCTGGATTTATGTGTCTGTAAGATGTTCAAAATCCTCATGCCTACCTGTCTTTGAAAATATTATTCTTAGCTTCAAGATAATGCCAGATGTACCAACCTTCAAAGCTTTCCTCATCTGGATGCTCTGGTGCTTATGTGATACAACTTTTGTGCACATTTTCTTTCAAAACAACAGTTCAGTTTTAGTTAAACAACAGAGTTGAGACCATAGAGACACATCTCTGAATTCAGAAGGCTGGGCACACATGGAATTGTACATATAACATTGGTTCAACTTTTCAGGAAAGTAACCTGGTCTTCTTCCTGGCTGAGGGCATGATAAGCTTGAGCTTCAACAGGAAGTAAAATTCAGAAAGCTGATAATCAAAAGTGATTAAATTTCAAGTCTGTGATGGTTAATGACAAGTGTGAGGCATAATGCCCTTCCTCAGTTCCTTGTGGCAAGGCCATCCTCTTTTCCATCCCACTCTAGGAAGGCAGTTTGTTTCCATAGGCTGCCCTTGTGCTTCCCAGGCAGAACATCTTGTCCTGTTTTCCATACTAAGATGTCTTCTATTCCATAGCACCTTTCAACCCTATGAGGATATGATAATCTCTTTGATCTTCAGGAACCTCTCAGCTCTATTCTCTGCCAAAATTAATTGTTAGGAAAGGAGATACCTAGCTATCCACATTATAAAAGCATGATGTCATAGCTTATTAGTTTTTAAAAAAGGCCTGTTAGACAGTCCAGTGTCGCAGGGTTTTATCCAAGGCCCGCTGAATTAAATGAAAAACCTCACATGAACATTCTTACATCTTCCTTAACTGATTCCTTGTGCCTGTTTTAAATGCTAAGATTTAAAGCTTAGTTAATAAATTGTAAGAACTTAAAACTGGAACATTTTCAATTGCTTACTCCTCACTACAAGTAAAAAAGCTGTGAGTTGAACATTTAAACAACTTGTTCCTCTGTTTTTTGCCTAGTATTGTTTTGTTTTTGGTCATATCTGCACACCCTCATCTCTCTTCTCATGTCCTCCAGTTGAGTATATCTTTGGTTCTCTGACTTTTGGAACAAAAGTAGTGTGCCATTAAAAAAGCAAAATGAAGGAAACCAGCAGATTTCCTTTTCTATCTTTTGTTATGTTGCACCATGTCAACAAAAGAATGAAAATGAGACAGACAAGAAAATGACAAACCAGGTGGCAGAATTATTTTTTCTCTTTACTTTTGAGAAGAAAACACAGCAGAAAGCCTTATTATTATAGGAAGGTTGAGTGATTTATTAAAAAAAAGCTTGTTATCACCACAAGACAGCCTGTTACTGGTGTGCTACATATTCCTTGCAGTTGAAGTGTGAACAAAATTGGTAAAGGCCAATTATAGCAGAAGTCTGATACATACAGACAGTGGAAACATCTCTTGATCAAAGACAAGTTGGTGGAAATATTTTGTGCCTTAGACCTTCGCTTACCAAAAGTGGCATCAAGAGATCACATATGAAAGGTTGTACTATGGCAATAGTATTTTTCATGCTGCTAATGCAACATATTGGGCCTGTTCTTCTGCCAGGACAGGCAATGGCCCTGCCTTCAGTCCAAGGAAATGTCCTTCCTGACTGTGTTACAACAGCAGCAAATCTTGCCTCTTTTGAGCTCCTAGTGATTGTACTTTTGCTGGCTGAGAGGTATGCACTGAGATAAAACCCAACACATACCACTGACATTTTCTCTGTGTGTGTCAGTTTTTTAGTTCTGTATGTTGTTTATTTCAGAGCTGGGGTTTTTTCTAGCAGAAGAATTCAAATCCTGTTTGGCTTATCAGACTATCAACAAGCACAGATGTTCCCTACAGCTTACTGAAAGCTCAACAGACCTTGAATTTAGCATCCACCCTGCAAGTGTGAGAAGCTGGCCTCAGTTACTTGTAGGAAGGCCATCCTCTCTTTCATCCCACTCTATTAATGCAGTTGGTTTTCATAGGCTGATCAAGTTTTATGGTTTCTAGGAAGGAACCTTATCATTTTTTCACACTAGGAGGTCTTTTAAATCTTTAAATCTTGTCTGAGCAACTGAATCTCCTGCTCCTCTATCTTGGTCTCTGGTTTTGTCCCCAAACTCTCTAATCCCGATTTTGCCTCCTGTCTGTCAATCCTAGCCCAAATGTTTATCCCCTAACTGCAATCCTCTGGGTTCTGTAAAATCAAGTATTCACAGAACCTCAGGAACATATCCTCTAAAAATTCACGGCCCTTAATCCATTCAATCCTACGGAGCAATTACAAACAAAAGAAAGTGCTGTGGAGATTACCTGGCTCAAAATGAAGCAAATCCAGTGAATAAGGCTTTAAAGGAGGTTTAAAAAAAAAAAAAAATAGAAAGAAATAAAGACAAAATAGTGTTCTCCAACATCTAGATCTAGCACCTGAAATTGCCCAAATGACAGGATATATAAAGGTTAGAACAGGGAATTTCCCAAGAGGAGGGCCTGAATGAATTTTCAGGAAGACAAATGTTTTGCTTCTGCTGAAGCCATAAATTCCTGTTATTCTCAGTGAATCCCCAATGTGGTCACCTGGTGGTTGATCTACTCTTTATTTCATTTATCTTATGATATAGAGAAAGGGGGGAAACTGAAACCACAACAAAAGCTGTATTAAATGAAGTATGTGGAAAAAATACCAAGAGAAGAGGTCTTTTGGGAATAAAAGCAATCCAATCTTGAATATAGAAAACTATTTGCAATATTTCCCAAAAATGAAGTAGGAACAAGGAATCACAGCCATAACCTCATCTTTATTCATCTTCTTCTATGCTATTTCATGGTTCTCCAGAAAAATCACCCAAGAACTACAGCTGTTGTAAAGCATAATATCTCTGGTATTTGTGGTACTCTCAGATAATGCATCCAAAGTCATCTTTACAATACAGTGGGAGATAAAACTTGAAAGGAAAAAAAACAGCTTTTTTTAAAAAGGTCTGGCTATAGGCTAATGTTCTTATTTCAACACTAAGGATACAGAAAATTTTTAAAAAATCGGGTTCAAATCTAGTTTAAAATTAGCTTTCCAAAGATGTGGCCAAAAATGAGTATAACAGTGAATCCATAATAGCTCAGAAACTACAAAAAAAAAAAAAAAAAAGGGATACCATAAACCATAAAAAAAAACAACCTGTGGCTTTAAAATATTCCCCTCTACTTCACTGATGTACTTTAAAAAAACCACAACCAAAAGCCATCAGAATGAGAGCAGACATAATTTAAAGCAAGAGTAAGTATCTTTAATTAAGCTCTCTTTAGAATCTCTTTAGAATTTAGGCTTATAGGGTTTAATTCTTTATTGAAAAACAGTAAGAGTGCTTACTCACCATACAGGATTTTTTCAAGTTCTTGCAGCCTTAAAAGAAATCTATTATAGATAAAAAGAAGCTTAAATAGCACATATTACATCTTGCTTTTGTTTATATATGGTGAAGAGTATTCAGAGTGAACCACATCTTAGACTTGCACTAATCCTTAAATAATTACAATTCATCTACTCAATGCTGGAAAAACCTCATGGAATGTGACTTTGTTCTGCTGGCTTGTCTAATCCGATTCAATTACTTCAGTTCCTTCTCCCAGAGGTCTCACATTTAGAAACTGAGCACTACAGGTCTCCTTATCCTCCTACCATCCCCCCAAAAACGGAAAAGAAAAATTGGAAGGAAAAAAGCAAGAAAGAAAGAAAGAAAGAAATCAATTCCAATGGAAATGAACTGTACTTTTTTTACTATTATTATTTTGGTTCTTTCCCAAATATCAGTCCATCAATAAACATGAGAAACAGCTTGTAATTCACAAAGCCTTCGGCAACTCTGTTGTGATAAAGGCAAATTGGTCTGGCTCTACAAATGCTGGGGATGGGAATAAGTTCAGTGGTTTGGACCAATTTGAATGGATGGAAATCGCAGAAGTCCCTGAAGCTGCAGTGAGCAGTGCAATACAGCTGCCAGCAGCTCATCATCTGCATGCAGAAAGCGACAGGAATATTACAGATTTCCTGCCCAGAGTGAACTATTTCAATCACCTGCGACGACTTCCCTCGTCAAATGGAACAGTTGCAGAAAGCCTCTGAGAAGATTTTTTTCTGTCCCTTCCCTTCTCCTCTTTTCTAATAACAACCACCTGTCAAGAATTAAAACTTTGATTTCAAAATATCATAGTGCAGTGACTCTTGAACAGAAACTTCATAAAGGGAAAGGCAATGCAATGGAGCACTGAGAACTATGCCATGTATCATCTAACAGATACCACAGCAGATGAGATTGTGTGATCTTCTTGAGATAAAAATGTATAGTCTTAATTAAGAAACCAGATTTTCCCTGCAACCAAATGCTATTTGAACCAATTTACCCTCTGCTTTTGCAATAATTTCTATTCCTGACCTTGCATTATGTACTTTGCAACAATTCAGAACTTTCACTGAGAGACCTATCATTTCTGTAAATTGCATGAATTTTGCCCACAAGGAACGAAATAATGAAATTAAAGAGGAAAGGCAGTTGTGGTATCTCCCTATTTTACAAGGAAATGTAATTATCATGTACCTTAGAACTTTCTGATTTTAAAATGTTTCCTGTCATTTTTGCACCTATCTTATTTGTACTTACCAAAAAAAAATTGATTGTCTTGATTAATTTGCAGTAATATGTTCCATATAGATTTTTCTCTTTCTGCCACAGAAGGAACCATTTTATCACTTGTAAATCGTACTTATGCACATGCTTATTAATTCTATAAATTAAACTAATGTTTCCTACCATGCATCTCCCAGTACCACCAGATATGTAATCATTTTCAGCTCAGGCTGCTGCCGAATTTGAACACTTCCAGAGCAACATACACAATACATATCTGCTGTCCTTCTTCCCTAGATCATCCCTGTGAAGCTTTTCTGATAGCTTTTCTTCCAAAATAAGTAACAGGAAATTACCAAATCGGTTCAAATTACAAATGCATGGGCAGCTAACTACAGTATTATTCAAAGTCGGGAGGATTCTGCAAGGGACAGGGCAGTGGACACACAATTTCCCACTGATTTCTTAATTTGATTATTAAAGTCATATCAAAATCCTCACTATCTGCACAGAAAACGGATTTTTATTAATATAACTTTTTCCCTGTCAGAAATTTTATGGGTTTTTTTAAATCTTCCATTTCAGGGGGAAAAAAAGAAAAAACCAAACAAGACAATCTGAAGCAGAAAATATTTTTTTAGCATTTTTTACCCTCCAACAAAATGCTAAAATGACCAATGATTTTGTTATTAATAATGTAGTAATAATTTTGTTAGTAATAATCATATAAATATATATATGTACATATTATTCAACATGTTCATTCTTATTTGAGTATCAGTTTGTCCAGTATTTGTATTTGTTCAAAAACATTGCACAGTTTCACCCACAGATAGTGGGGGTGTTAAAACTTGTGGGGGATGCCACCTTTTACCTAGTAGGGAGATGGTTGAAATTCTGAGTTACTATGAATGAAGAGTATAAAAATACACTGCATCTTGCAATCTGATTATTGTAGAACATAAAAGGAAAAACATAGGTTTTTCAAGGCATAACAAACTTTTTGAGAAACTCAGGAAATTTCCCCTACATTTATTTTGGTACATAATAGAAATATTTCCCATTTTTTAGAAGCAAACTTTGACCACTCAGGAAGGAAAAAAGATTGATAAGTGAATTTGTTACCCAGCAAAATAATAGCAGATATTCCAGACAGTTTCTGAAAACTTATATTTGGCCTCTTCTCATACAAATGTGAGTGCTGAGACATGGAGTAGAGTAATGTGAGATGTTCTTTCAGAAGGTTTTCACTTGTCCAACTAAACAATAATGTGGCACTCCAGAACAAATCCTTTATATGTCTGTCCTACCTTGGGAGATGTTTGCTGTGCTAACCACATGCCCTTGGACAATCACTCACTGTAGTCCAAACATGACTGTTCTTGCAAGTCCATTTGCTTTTGGTGATCATATTTAGATAGGAGCAACATCTATCTTTTTCATTCAAGGGTATTTTTGTTTTGATTTTTGGTTTGTTCGTGTGTATCTTGGTTTTATTTTACGCTTTCTTCTTGACTCTCAAAACTGTGTATGATACCTGGCAAAACATCATTCTAACAGATGTTTTACAAAAAAGCCAAGTCTTTTGCTTGGCTCACCTAGGGTGTAACTTAATAGGGAACTTCTGGCAAGGGAATCTTTGCTTTCTACAAGAGTACTCAGGATGGAAAATGACTGAGACAAGATGCAATTTTTATGCACAATAGGAGCTGATGACAAACCTTTAATTTTATTACTTCCACAGTAAATATTATTTTCTATTATCTCTTTTTCATGTGTTTTTGCACTCCTTTGTATCTGTTTTTATCCCATTTTCTCCTTTCCCTCTCTTTTCTATTCCCCTTTCCTTTTTCTTCTTCTATTTTCTCATATAATTTCATCCTCCTTATCCTCTTTTTAAATGCTGGCATTGGACTTCCCCAGAGATAAATCAACACTTTCCACTCATTCCAGGTTTTTTTGACTGCTGAGTGTAATGCTAGGAAAGGGGAGGATTACAGCAAGTGCCAGGTTGGCGCTCGGAGGTAGGAAAGTCTGGCACCAGAACTATTATATGTTCAAAGACTGCAGTAGTGTGGTCTCCTGTCTCTGGATTTTCTTTTCATTTTCTTTGTAAAATTCTATACAGCTGAAAGCATTTTTTTTTTATTTGGCAACCCAGCTGAAGATTTGTTCATTTATAAGATTTTGAATGCTTATTCTACCCAACAAAGTGTTCGTAATTCACAATTTGAGAAGAATGATGGCATAAATCCCCTAACATTTCTACCATACCTTAGCCTGATTTAAACTTTTTGAATATAGGATGTATTTAAGTACTTAAGAGAATATGCTCACAGCTTTTCACTCTCCTGGTGAGTCAGCTGAGGCAGAGAAATGCCTAGATAATATATTATGGTCTCTCCTCTAATGTGTAGGCATTATACAAACACATAGACACAGGCGGTTTTGGCTCCAAAGCATTTACAATCTAAATTGATGGTGGGAGGGGAAAAAATGATTCAAAGTACTTAGATAAATACCATTAGGTCAACAAGATAGAGGAAAATATATTGTATTGTATTGTGTCAAAAGCAGTGTAGTTCAGTTGATCAAACCACCTGACAAGGTTTTTGTGCTGTGTAATGACAGTGAGAAAATATTGCAAGAAAAAAGTGTCCCTTGTGCTGGTTCAAAATTGTCCATAGATAGGAAGAAATGAAATATAAAAAGGAAACTCTTGAGTCATAGCACCCAAAGTCTCTTTGTTTTTGGTCTTTATACAAACAAATCTTCTAAACTTTTATAATATTCTGCCATCACAGGCCTTTGTTGGGAGATTTACTACAGTTATAAATGGAAAGGGAGACCAAACTGTTTCTGACCAGCTTTAACTGTTCACCACTGTTATCAAGTTCCTGGGCTCTACTGACAAATAACATTTATATACCATCACCTGTGACAGGCAAACCTGTAAGAAAAGAAATGAAATCATGTTTACCCTTGATCAGGAATTCCAAGTGAGAGGATGCACTTGGAGGCTCAGGTAAAGTTGGAAAAATGCAATTTTCAGTTGAAATTCTGAAAACAGCAGAAAACACTGCACAGTGTCCTAATAGTTTTTACTCTTGGGGGAATAAAAAGCAAAAAAAAAAAGCAGCAAGCCACTTAAAATGCAGAAGAGCACAATGCTGCATCAAACAGGTATGGAAGATAGGTTCAGTAAAGTCTCTGCTTTCATATTCTTGGATTTATTCACCTGTTTGATCTAAAATGCTTATACTTTGCTTTGAATAATCAACATTACTGGCTACAGTAGGTATATGTTATAAAATACATTTAATTCATTTTCCTGACTATTTCTACCCAAGCTGCAGTTTGTAAACCTGTTTATTTTCCCTGCATAGGTAAAAGACAAAAGCCTGAAGATGAGGGTACAATGAAAGCAGAAGAATGAATCATGTCTATTTCTCCAAGTTCTCAGTGCTTGTGAAGGAGAAGAAAAGCCATTTGCCAATGCCAGTGACTTTTCTGTCTACCTTTGATCTTAGGAAAATTTAGCAGAACTTCATAAACTTCAAAATATACAGTTACACTCAGTCTCTGCCAAATATTGTTGGTCTTCTTTATAAAAAACCAGCTCATTTTTATCAGAAATTGAACATGTCAACATCATATTTTCCAACTACTTCTGGGGTTTGTGTTTGCTTATTACGAGCATAATATTGAGTTTGGGTGAAAACTTCAGTGACTGTCAGGCTCAGCTGCTGACAAGTGGTCCTAGTGCTTGTAAGTCTGCAGAAAAAGAAGTGTTCTGCAGGTTAAAGCACCAGGGGAGACGGGATAATAAAGAAAAAGGTCATGAATTCCATTTCCTGGTGTGCTTAAGTAAAATCCTCGGACTGTAGGAATAACTTGGCACCTTTTCAAAGAGAAGTTTTGCATAGTTACAGAGGTGAGAGTTTGAGAGTACTGTCAGAGGCAGACACTGGTTCAGGGCCTGTTTGGGGTAATGTCCCTTGTGTCCCTCTCCCTGCACTGACATGGTCCATGGGGGCCTTTACAGTGGCAGCCCTATGACAGAAAAGCAAACAATCAGACTTGGCTTTTTGTAACAAATTCTGGGGTTTGAAACTGTACTTTTTAGTTTTCTAGAGCTGATAGAATAGAAATACAAAAATACAGTGGTTTATGTCCTCGATTTGATCAACCATGTGAGATTCAAGTAACCCTGGGAAAAGTGGTCTAGTCTTACCTTCATATATAAGAAACACTTGTGAAGAAGAAAATGTACTTTGTGAAAATGAAGGTGCTTCCCATCTAGCAATTAGCATCTTTTCCTCCAGGACAATAGCTACTTTTTCATAACAGAAATGGGCTTCTTCCAAAGAAAACTGAGGAAGTTCTATTTTGACTGAGAGGATTCTTTGAAAACGAAGCAATGAGGGAGAATGCATCTGAGACAGAAGCTGTAACAAAGCAGCTGAACACAGGTATAACAAGCAAACAAAGCCTCACAAACCATCACTGCCAATCCTTATAATTCATTAATTTTCAGATTGGACCTGCATTTTGCAGCATTCTCAGCCAGTGTTTTAGAGTAACATGCGAAGAAAACATCTCTAATTATCACTTGATTAGTTCACAACACTCAAACCCTTTAATACAGACTAGGAGAAAAGCAAATCCAGCCTCCTGGTGTTTTCTGGCCTGGTGTTTGATGCTTCCTGCAGCAAAAGTATAATCACTTCTCTAAAAGGGAGAGGTAAAGCAACATTTTTAAAAAGGATTCTTCATTCTTAAGGGTTTCTTTTCTTTTTCCTCCAAATGAAATGTTATGAAATCGGTCTAATTGCTAAATTAGATCCAGTTCTTTGCTTTACGCTGTATTACACATTGTTTATGGACTTACCTTTGATTTTGTAAGTACAATTACTTTTGAGATAAAATTATGATTTTTACCATTTGAATTTTTTTATCTCAGAAAAAAGTTTAAAAATTGACCTAATTTTTGCCATGTAAAATAATGATATCACTAGTCTAGGTTACAAAGTTCTTAGTTCTCAGATCTATTGAAACAGTATTTATCATTAGAAACAGAGCTTATCAGTCCCTCAAGGAAGTATGCTCTATTTCCTTGCAAGAAATTAATAATGGGCAGATATTCTTGTTCTTGTTCTCGTTCAGGAACGAACCTGTTCTATACAGTCCTATTTTGCTAAATAAAAAAACAGGGAAAAAGTGAGTGTATTGTGTATTCCAGCTATATTTGAGTTTGAGCCTTTCAAATGCAGCAAAGCCACACAATCAGTACACCCACACAAGCTGTCACAAAGGTTAGGCAAATCTTTTCCCTCAAGGCCAGTGCAGAGGTCTTCCAGCCACACACGTGTTGCACTGACCCACCACAGGAATCAGCCTACACACTATCTTGGACATGGCAAGAGTATTTTGTTCACTATCTCTGTGTTTTTCTTGAAAAGCTATTAGTTTGAAAAAGAAGTACAACTACTGATAAAGAGGTTCATATTTGTTACAACTCAGTAGTCAGAATCCTGAAGCATCTTACACTCTTTTTAAAGGAAAGACTGTAAAATAATGCTGCTAAGTGTTGACAAATTCTTCCTACTTGTATGTCTATCTGGAATTTTGAAAATGCTTGTTGCTTAAGTGAATAATCTTATCTTTTTAGTGCAACTACTTGTAAGAAAAGATAATTATCATTGTGAGAACAGCCAAAATGATCTGGCCTGTCATATCACATGAAATCCATGAAAGCAAATTTAGCAATTTCTGAAAATGTTTTATTTTCCCCTCTCCAGGGTTCCAGTGAGAATGACTGTTCCTCCCCAATCCACTGCTGAGAAGATATGCTATTTGCAAGGCATAGTGTTTCATTCATCTATATGCAAAAGATCTAATTCAGTCAGTATATAATTTTGTAACAGGTTGTATTCCTCTGAATGGAATCCCTTTTTTCTTTATATCCCAACATATGTGTCTGCTGGGACTACTCCATATCTATTACCTTTGTGAATGCTGCTGGCATGATGAGGATGACAAACAGCATCAGCTGACATCACTTTATTTTAGCAGGTCTAAGATACAGATTCCACAGAAGACCTTTGTGAGCCTTTTGTCCCTTAGTACACTAAATACTTTCCAAAAAATAGCCTTGATTCCAAAGGAAGAGAAGACTGACTGATCATAAACAGCCCATTGTGATTTTCTGAGTAAGTTATATTTTAAAAAGGTAACATACAGTCATTAATACCAGATTTGCTATGGCCTGTCTTCCCTTTACACTACACAGGCAAATTCTAATGTTGTCACAACCCTATTTCATTAAAAAATATATTTTTTTCTCGTTTTTGATAATGCATTACCAGAATTTAAAAAAATTTTAAAATCCATCAATTTATAGAGATATTATGGTGCTTTGCAAAACCAAAATATCCTACAGAAGTCTTCATTCCTTAAAATTATTGTTAAGACTGCCACTGACATAATTCAGCATATAGTAGGAATGTAACCCCAGTTTTTCCACAACAGCAATTTAGGAACCAGTACAAGAAACCAGACTTCTTGTACTGCCTAGCAACTGTTCTTTCTCTATGAAAATAAGTTTTTATCATTTATAGTGAGGTGAAAGGGCTTCGTCAGTTAATTCTGCTAGGTTATGCACACAGTACCTGATACCAAACTAAGACTTCGGTAAGACTTCGGATGTGATTAGAAAGACAAAAGGAAGACAAGGTTATCCTGACTTCTAATTTCTCTTTCGCAGAATAGCATTCTGCTATGTTTCATACTGGACGATGACTCTACCCCTGAAATGTCTGGGAAATTTTGTTAAAAATAACATTTTGGGTAACAGACTGCACATATTCTCTTTCTTTCTTATACCTCAAGTAATCATCAAATCCACTAATGAAAATGTCTGGTCACCTGATTGCTCTGCTGGGATACTGCAGACGATTTAGTGCAAGGCAAGAAGAAATGCATATGTGAACGATGCTGCAAACAAGAAACAAGGCATCTCAGAGGTAGCATTTGACTAGGGAAAAAGTTTAAAAGTATACAAAAATTAGTTCTAGCACTATGTACCTATAACAGAGGTCATTAAATGCAGTCGGCTGCATAATGAGACTATAATGTGAAAGCAAAAAGCACAAGAAAGAGGAAAAGTTGACTGCAAGGCAAGGTGGATACTGCAGACTCAAAACCAGTGCCAGGATTCCCCACTGCCCTTTAGCCAGAAGCTGCCCAAGGCTGGAAATGAGAAGCTACTCATCCCATGCATAATGCAGATTGCTTTGTTACCTGTTCTATTTAACTAGGAAACAAATCAGTGTAACACATATGACTGGAATGGTCTGACCTCTTGCTTTTTAGTACTGCTTGTACACCTGCAAAATGTGTCACAGTGGGTTTTGATCCAAACCATTTCTTTTCTAACACCTTTTCCTAGCCACTAATTCTTCGATGTTTTATTTATGGCTGTAGAACGCCTAAGTCTACATGACAAATACATATGAACACACTGCAGTGTGAAATATCTGGTTGCAGAGATAATATGGCAGAAATCTTTTGAAAATGTAGCATTTCGAGTGGTTTTGCTAATGAACCACCCACCAAAAGGGAGTAGCAGCCCTTAAAGGAAGCAGTCTCTAGAATGCTGAATAACTCAGTACTCAGGAGAACAGCGTTTTGTTTCTTCTGTGCATCTTAACCTCTGCTCTGCAGGGAATATTCTCTAGGACGGCATCTAAAGAAAGCATATTAGGCGCTATGCTAATCAGTTCTGAGCCTTTCAAGTAACTGCTGCTGATTGTATCAAAAATGTGCCAAGAGAAACAAACTGTGAATGCAAAATCCATTTGAATTTTCTTTTGAAGATTCAAGTAAAAACTCCTGGCATCACCACTGCTTTCAGCAGTGTAAGATTTTTATACTTTATGCACTTCAAAGTGCAGATGAGGATTATGACCTTATATATTGTATACGCACCTATATTTTATTTATACTGCATCTGTGCAATCAAGAGAAAAGATATTTCCATGACCTTCTACCAGCAAGAAACCTAACAAGAGTATTCAGACCTATTGAAAATTCACAGTTAATTAAAGGTTAAAAGGAACTTGCCAATTAGTATGAAAGATAATTGTCCTCCTTTGGCTACCTGATTATGTTTTCCTTTGAATACACTGAAGTGTATGTTGTCATGCTGTTGGTAAATGTAATCATAAAGCACTCACAATACCTCCTGGCTCTGAAAATACTTAGCCTTAGAAACCAAAATTCTATGTGAAGTTTATAATTATCCTTTCATTATGAATGTGAACATCTTTGTATAGTTGTGGGGAAAAAAATATCAGTAACACAGTAAAGGTAAGCAATGCTTAGAACCCAAAGAAGTGGGAGTTGTAGTGACTATCATGTTTAATCCTAAAAACACAAGAGAAAAAGAAAACACTAAGGCTACAGCTGTGAAATCCAAAAGATGAGAAACATCTAATGATAATTCTAACAATAATTGTGATCTTTTTTTCATTTGCTATTCGTATTACCAAGAACAATAAACAGTGCTTCAGATTCAGGATGCAAATAGCATGGAGCTGTTTTGTGTCCTGCCCATTTCATTTACCAGGTCACAGACAACAAAGATGTGCTCGCTCTCTCTCTGTCAAAAACAAAATAAACCAGAAAATACCAAAACACCCCCTGAAATTTCAAGTAAAGAATGAATTAATGTGTTTTGCTGAAACAAGAGCTCAGCCAATAGCTGTAAATAGAGAAATCACTATGTTTTACCTCTAGTTGTGATCATAAGCTATCTGTAAAAGACTTCAATTTTCAGGACAGTGTCTTGCTTCAAAATTAACTGATTAATTATTAAGGAAACTAATTTTAATTATAAGAAAAATGTTAATGATTACATGTTGTTGACATACCATAACTTGTTATTTGTTGTATTAGAGAAAAATACATATTATTTTTTCTATCAATACGTTTATAATTTACAAATCTATGGCTGTAAAGAGAAATTTCTCTGATTCTGAGTGAAATTTCTCTTGCAAAGATTTATCTTGCAAAGATTGCTCTTTTTTTTCTCTCTCTTGACTATCTTAAGGTAGTTTTATATATTCTCTTTTCCCCAGCATTGTTCCCTTTGTATATTTTTTTTTTAAGTTTCCCTTCCTGTACTGGAGCACCTCATTATTACATCAAAACCCACACCACCCCAAAACAATCCAGAAGACTCCTCTGGGTCTAGAATTCTATTTATCCCAGTTACAGTATTTATTCTATCTTAGCCTCCTAATCTTGTCTTCTCTCTTTTCTATTATAACTTTTTGGGACAGACTTTGTTATCACAATGCTGGCCGTGCACTGTGAAACCAATCAGTCAATCAATCTACTGACACAGTTAAATTCTATTCAACTTCTCTGCAATGACAGTCAAAGCTTCAATTCCAGCTTTGTAGTGTTTCACTATAAAATTTTGGCAAAGATTCTCTCTTTTCAGAGAATTATTTTAGAAGTGTGTCAAGATCCCGTGATTAATTCTGAAAAATGACAAGGACACCCTCTGATCTCTAGGCATGATGGCAAATTTGCTGTGGGTTTTCTCAAATCTGAATACTGGAGACAATTGAATTTTCTTCCTGACATTTATGAGTCTCTTGGTACTTACGCCAATTTTTCAATTTTTGCAACTACACTTGCTGCTATAATACATATGTATGTTTTCCAATAATCTGACAAAGGCATTATGAATTATTTCTCCTCATATTCAAGAAGAACTGGCACTTAGTTTCTGTTATAAAAATTGTGAATACTGGCACAAATAACTTCTCAGTTATGTTCATCAGGAGAATTGGCTTGGCATGGAATGAGAATGAAAACAGGACATAAGCTACGGCAAACAACTTTCACATGCTGTTTTAACAACTACGATATTAACCTTATTTAAATTACCCTCAGATCTCATGCCGTTCTGTACAATGCACTTCCAATCACTACACTAGATTTATTATGGTTTTTCTGTATTTCCAGGACTTTGAAGTTGGTAAGAATTGTGCAAAAAGATTTGGAGATAGACTTATTTTTCTTCTTTAGTTGCTTTGCTTATTTTCCACAGAGAAATTGACATTTGGCTTCTCAGTCCTTCACGTGTTGGGAGGACGGAAAGGTATTTGTCTCAAAGCAGGAAAAGCAAATTACCAAAGGTGTTTTTGAAAGGTATATATGCAATCCACTTGCTGATGTGTCATTACAAGTAACTAAAATTTCTTCTTACTGTATTTCTCCCATTTTAAATGTTTTGTGATGCTCATGTCTTCCTAAAACTAAATGCTACACTGTTACATAAATATTTCCAATTGTCATGATAATTTTAAGTTGAACAAGAAATTCTAGCACAGATTACTCTTGTCACTAATGAGTGATTTTTCTAAAAATAATTTTTTGCCTGCTTACTAATAACACAAAACTGAAACACTAAAGATTCAAGCTAATAACTTACTCTTCTAAACAAAACACATATTGACTCACTGGTCAATGCTGGAGTGGGCTGACATTACCTTTGAAACCTCTGTATGAACTGCTTATAAACAGCTTGACAAATACTCAATACCATAGTAATTTCAGGCTTTTTGTTTTGTTTTGTGTGTGTTGTTTGCTATTTTTGTTCCTCAAATTATCCTATTTTCTAAAAGAAAAATTGTTTTCTGCCATTATCCTGCCAGCCAATACACAGCCCTTGCAGAAGGCAGCATTTCATTGAGCATTGCCTGAGCTGATCTGTACTACCAGCTTGGTTCTGGTTTCACCAGTGAAGCACTATGGTGATGGTCAACATTCTGGATGTAATAGAGGCTGAGAAAAATGGAAGAGTTGCCAATCATTCATTAATTAACTTCCTTTTCATTACAAATGTAAACTAAAACTTTATAAATACCAAAGAGGCCTCCAAATTTTCATAAGAAAGCATGGAAAGAAAAGGAAAACCTTATGACAGGGAGACCTCTTGCCTAAACCCCTTTTCTTTCCTTCACTGAACTTTTATGTCTTTTCAAATTAAATTCCTGTCCAGACAAACAGGTCAGGACAGAGAAATCAACTTTTTTTCTTTAAATAGAACACCTTAGAATATACTGCAAATTAAAACCAAGCCTGCACTTCCACTTCACGCTTTTCTGATGGCTGAGCACTCAGAATACATGGAAAGAAAGTGAAAGAGACCTATACAAACTTAGTAGAATCAAGGAAATGTGTTCTATTTCCAGATGATGGAGGAAAAAGAAAGGCTCACCTTCATATAATTATCATGCTGAAAAATAGTGATTGATATTTTGGAATAACAATCAGTTCCTAAACACCGATTGACAAATCCTGCAAAGATTTGGCCAACAAAGGGCTACCAAGGCATTTACACCTGGGGCAAGGTTTGGAGACATCAGACCCCATGACAAACAGCTCATCCTTCTACAACAGAGAACCTTATAAAAAGTATTCTGCTATCTCCAGATCATGCACAACACATCTGGATGTGGTTATATCTAGTGTATTTAAATCTATCCTACATCTGGTGATACTACCTTTTTTTCCTCATAATTTATTAATTAAATAGATTTTAAAAATAAAAAAAAAATCTAATAGCACAAGTAAGGTACACATATGCTAAACCTCTAAGCATCCAGTCGAAACAGAGTTAAATTTTTTCTAATTGTACAAGAAAAACCATTGAGAATTAGAAAAGAGTTCATAAAGAGAAGTTCTTCTTTCAGCTGGGTTTACATTATCATTCAGGTTTTAATTCAAGATTGGGACAAGCTCTGGACATTGTTTGGAGTGCATCAATTTCCTGGGAGTGATTGCAGGGTGCTGTCTGGATTTAGGCACAGTGTTGACTCCTGTGTAGGATTTATTTCATTCGGGTTATTATATCAGGATGCTAGATGAGAAGACAGTTAATAGTTTTTAAATAGATATCAAGAACATATTTATCAGGAGGAAAAACAAAAATATTTAAAGCAGAAAATGCTTTTATCAGACTGTGACTATCAAATTTTTTAGCATTTTGTCCCAAATAAAAAGTCCAAAATTTGGGAAGTGCCATATGCAGATTTTCAGAATGTGTTCATATTATTGTCTTGGGTAACTTCTGATGAACAGCAAAAAGTTATTGTGACCTCAATAATCTAGCCAAAAGTAGACTAAATATAAATTTCATAGTCTAAAGTAGGTCTGTTATCTGTAAAAACAACATACATTTTTTAGAGAATATGGCAATAGAAAAATTAAATCAAACTGGGAAATTTTTGCTATTTCTGTTTTTATAATTTATTTAAGAGAAATAGAAGCCTGAACAGAATTTTCAAATCATACCTATCACAACATTCAATATTAGAAAAAATAAACTAGCTTTATTGTGGCTAAATTTATGTTTAGAGGGAAAAGCCATTCCACCATTTTTTGGTTGAAAATATTTCAAACCCCACTCTAAATTTTAGTTCAGTGAATCAACTGTCTATAAATACTACTGAGAGTAACTTGGAAACTGTCACTAGCAGTTCACTGTTAGTTCTGTTCCACTGTGTAGACTTTATTAAGTGTCCAGAAAGACAAATGAGTCCCAGGGTTGTTTAAATCAGTGTTTTATTTATTGACAGACTTTACCAATGTCATCCCTTTGTTATATTTTTAAAGGTTTCTAAGTTTATTTTTAAAGGTTTCTATCACATCTGACCATCATGTGTTTTGTAACTCATTAAAATAGCAATAATATTTAATCATCACACAGGTTTTCAACTAACTAATTTAGTGAAAAATTACAGCTGAAGTTTGAATTTCAAAGTTCAAGTTGTCAGTAGTGAATGATGCTAACTGGGCATGTTACTATTCCTGATATTTTGTTGAAAAAGGATTCCAGCCATACTGCTTATAAATTAATCGTCTCATTTATCAAATGGAAAATTAGTTCATCACTGTATTAATCCCAAAAGCAAAGAAGTGGGAAATATATAGCACTTCTGTTAGTAATAATTCTTATAATCCCTAGTCTGTCCTGTCTGGGCACAGTCCAGCTATAGTCTAAGGATGTGTTCTTCTGTCAAATATGTTTATGCTTGTGAGACTGGCATCAAAAATTATAAAAGATGGAAAAGGATGTTAAGCCAGAAGACTGACTGCTTTCACCTAAAAAATCCTGTGATGACAACCTTACCAGAAATAAAAGAAAATGGTGTCACTAAATGACATATGGAATAAAAGAGCAAGATATCCAATATCCAGCCCACCATTCTACTCTAATTGACACATTTTCCTGGCAGAATTGGTAGCTCTAATTGTGCCACTAGAAAAGCTGGAAAAGCTTTGAGTAGTAATCAATGGACAACATAGCTCTGTAGTCTGAGAACACCGACAAAATGGAATGAGTTCAACATCACAGTCCCTGTACAGCCACTGCTGACTGTCTCACGGAAGCTTAGGCAGCTTGGAGTGCTTACCTGCGACTGACACAGAACATTTTCCCAAAGCATACGTAAAAGCTTCCATTTTATGCCCCCAGACAGAAGGAATTTTGCCTCCTTCTTGCTTCTGTGACCTTCTACAAGTGCTCACAGGTTTTTCATGGTTGTTTGAGTATAAAGGGGTTGTTAGCTCAGAACCACCATCGGGAAGAAAGAAAGTGTAAGTTCAGCAGCAGAGGAGAAAGAACGAACCTGCTTAAGTAAATTCTGAGAGGTAATTACCTTCTGTGAGAAAACCGTCTGCATAGGAGACACACAGTAAATATCATATATTCTGCTTTATTAAGTCTTGCCACACTATCTCATATGCCATTTCAGAAGTAAACTGCAGACACAGAAAATTGCGAAAAGTTGAGGGTAGAACTGGTTGAAAAACCATACTTAGAGCTTGGTTGTAAAGAGAGATATGCATGGAGTAGAATCTTTTTCTAGCTGACTGAGAGAACAGAAGGAATTCTTCTTCAAAGCTTTCAGCAGAGAGGAACGACAAACATGTTAAAAGACCAGCTTGTCATACAGAAGACTGACAAACTGCACAAATTATATGAAATATAGTATCTAGTTAAGGAAGCCTAAGATCCTGTAGTTTAGGAGAAAAAAATGAGCAAACATTGCTCATTTAAAGGCCAAGGTTTTAAAGGCCAAATGAGACAAATACTCTTTGTCAGATTTTAATACAGACTTAGGCAATCTTGTATTATCACAGGGAGATGGAGGAGACAACTTGACACCCTTTGCAGTTCTGTTTTCTAGATGGGTACAACATAAAATGGGGCTATTGTAATTTCTCTGACTGTGAAGAAAGGTGCAAGGATAAGTGTATTAAACATTTTATGGAAGTGAGGACTAGATAAAAAATTCCTTTGTAAGGCAGATGAAGAAATGAAAGGTAAAAACCACAGAGAACAATTTTCAATATTGCTAAGTGAAAACATCACATATGACCCAGAAAGTTGGTGATGTTGTAAAATGTCTATCCTAGAATGCATTATAAGAACACAAATTTCTTGCTAAATTAAACATCCTACTTTATCCTTAATAACATCAAATCAGATTTGTGCAGAAACTGTATTTGAGTTTTCAAACTGTGAAAAAAAGCCCAAAAGTCAGCGTGAATTACCAGGAAAAAAATGCCAAAATCTAAAATTTAAAAAAAAAAAAAAAAAAAAAACAACCACAAAATTTCCTTAATTTTGTATTATAGAGAGAAAAGAATGAATGTGTTGTAATGGGGTGATTCCATTGGAAAGAAAAAAAATTGTTTTGTTGCTCAGCTTGGCAAATGAACTGTGCATTCACGGTCCCTATTGAGAAGATAAGAACAATTTCTTCTGATGAGAAAAGAATGTAAGTGCTGCCATCTCTGACCACTAATAAAAGCTATTAAGGAAACAGCAGGGGACAAGTATTTGTTTGCTCCCCCTGTGCGCTGGCTTTGTCTGCATTCACTGTGGCTGTGCACAGAGCCGTGCACAGCAAGCACAGCTATTCCTGGGAGCAGCAGCTTTCCCTCTGCCCTGCTCACAAGGAAATATTTATATGTGGATTTATGTGCTGCTCAAATGTCTTATGAGCACTTGTGTGATCACCAGAGCTAACGAAGTGTGGTTTCCAAAATCATTCCCTCTCGTGGATTCACTCCTGACAAGAGGGGACAGTGTGGCACTGCAGTGTTTCACCAGAGGGGCATTATTGGGGTGTTTCAAGCGGGAAGCTTAATTTACACAAATCTTGCTTACTGTCTTTGATTTCTCTTTTTTTTTATTTTTTTCAAATATGCTAGAATTGTTCAGCAATTCAAAATTTACCAGTCACACAGGGATGCCCATGCACCACTTTTTTTTTTAGAAAAAGACATTAAAAGCTCTTCTTAGGCTGGAATCACAGGTTTTGAATATAAAAAAAAAAAAAAATAACTATTTTGTACACAATAAACACACATTTGAATGCCATTGAAGTAAATACATATTTTTGAAGCATGTTTGAAAATAAATAAAGGTGTAGAATTAAAAGAGCAAAAATTTTAAAAAAGCTGTTTAAAAAACAAGAACAGGACTAGTGGTATGGACTATCTCTAACAGAAGGACAAAATTAGGATAAGAAGAAAATTATATTAACAGCAAATACAAAAATTCATCACCAAAAATTTAAATGGAGGAGAAAGGAAAATAATAGAGCTAAGAACAGTTCATAATCGAGGACTGTGACAGCAAAAGTAGAAAAGAAGATTGAAGGTTAAAACAGCACTTAATTAAAACTATTAATTGAAATTGTATATGATTGCACAGGGAACAATTATGTCAACAGCTAGTGAATATTAGATTAAATGCACTAATATTTTGCCGTTCATTTTTTAATTTTTTTATTTAAATAAGTTCCTTGATATAAAGGAATCTTGAAATCACCATTCCTTCTGCCTTCTTTACCAGAAGGCAAAGAAAAAAAATCACGTTCTACTGATCTTGAAGCCAATCTGAAATGTTTTCAATGGGATGTGGAGGCTGGTAGGCCTAGTGGGCAAGGGAACAAGGGAGTCCAGTGCAAGGACAAGCCCTAAGCCCAGAGTTACCCACAAGGACAGGGAGACATAAAAGGCTTCTCCCAGGATGCTTTTGTTGCATTATGTTAATGTACCCCAGTTCTGCTGCCCCAGTTGGCCCTTTGGCCCCTCTGCCCCTTTCTCCCATATATGTCCCTGCCCTAGAATGTTCTCCCTTCCCTGCTGCCCTATTAGCCCTTGTTCCTCAGCCACTACCCCTCTGTTTCCCCTTGGCTCCCATACCCTAGCCCTGCCTGTGTACTGCCCTCGTGCCCTTAGATTATCAGTCACTGATGCTCTCTCTCTGCCCCTACTGACCCAGTATAAAACCCTGAACCTTCCCATTGTCTTTGTCCCTGAACCCCTTCACGTGCGTGGCTGTGTTAAACATCTCCGTGGAGCCCCATATGAAGACCCTTCTTGCATCTCTTTGCCATTGACTGTAATCAGCTATCCAGGGTGTGTGTGTGTGTGTGTGTTCTGTGTGTGTGTGTGTGTGTGTGTGCTGTGTGCTGGCACTGCTGAGCAGCTTCACACAGAGACCCTTCTGGAAGGTTGCAGCACTCACCGTCTGCCCACTGCAACAATGGGACATGTCTTAACACTTCTGCGAACTTAGGGAGACTCATACTGAACTCCTACCACTATAATCAAACTGTTGTTTTACTGTCATATTATTAAGTTTTTAAGCTTTCATAATGTTTCTGAGAAGTGCTTGTCTCTCTGGTCTCAGAGTCAGTATTTTTGTTAGAAAAATAAAAGCTTTCATTTCAGAAGATAAGGTACTCAGTTTTCTGGTATTCACGTGATCTGCTTTGACTCCATCAAATTTGAGCTACATATACCAAGTTTTTTGCTAATAGAAAGGGTTATCTGCACTCACACTAGAATGGTGTGTGATGTAACAGGTGGCTGCTAAGAACTGTTTGTCACATACCATGAAATGGAAAGAACTGAACACAATGGATTAAATAGGAGAGCAAATTAGGCCAAATAGTTCAGGGAAAAGAGTTGAAGGGAAGATAACGTCACCAAAAAAAAAAACTACAGGCTCAAGTGAGAGAGGCAACAGAATGTATTTAAAAGTGTAAGTTGGAAACAAAAGATAGATGAGAAAATTAGGAGAACAAAAGCAACAAAATCAACTGCTTAACCAAAAGTTGGTAATTTAGGAGCTGGCAAGAAAGTTCTAAGGGTGAGGTGATAAGAACATACATAGAGTACTGCATGAACACAAGGTTAAGAGTCCACTAATGCCTGAAGAACCAGGGGACTGAGTGAAGGTTGCAAATGTGTTCCAAAGCACTCCAACTCATTTAAATTGTGCACAGAGCAGTCCCTGAAATCACCACTTTCCATTTAAGACAGCAAAGCAGTGGCAGGCTGGTGGTGTTCCTGTCACTGTCAGGAACATTGAGCAAATCATGCTTTTCATCTGCATTTCCTCATCTACACAGTGATGCTTAAAAATCTTAATTAATTTTTGCAAAGCAAAAAATTGTCTTTATGGACGTTGTTCATCTCTGTAGATTTAGGGTAGAAAGGACCACTATGTTTATGTAGCACTTTCCGTCATTAAAGAATTATCAAGCTTGTTTCTAAATTGCAAAATATAAACAGAAGTATTATAAAAGTATGAGTATTACTATTTACAGAATCTCAAAATGGTCAAGGTTGGCAGAGACATCTGGAAGTCATTTCCCCATGTCTCTGCTCAAAGACGGTCCTCTAGATTAATCTGACCAGGATAGTGTCCAGGTGGCTTTTGAGTATCTCCCAAAGATGGAGACTCCATAACCTCTCCAGGCAACCTATGCTCAGTCACCTTCAATTAAAAAGTTTTTCCTTCTGTTCAGAGGGAACCTCTTCCATTTCAGTTTGTGCCCATTGCCTCTTGTCTTGTTTTGGGCACCATCAAAAATGTCTAGCTTGTGAATGGAATAGAAGACAGGCGTGGTCAAATGTCCAAAACTCAAATACATTCCTTCAAATAGACAACCTGTTTTTAGTTCTAACTATTCCATGACATCACTGCTTTTTTATATTTCATGTGTATGCAAATTCTCTGTGCAATGCTGCATGAAAACATATCTTGCTCCTTCAAATGCTGGACTATTCTGATCAATAGCAAGGACAATTGCTGGAATAAGTTAAATAATAAAGGACAGCATACAGTCCAAATACTGTAATTTAGACCTCTGTCCAGATTTAAGACAATATAAAAAAATATAAGCTTTTCCTAAACACTTCAGATACTATATAATTAAGAACTAATAGCTAAAATCTGAAATTAGGTGGAGAATAGCCAAAAAGGGCTCATGAATGGATGCAAATGGAATCTATAACATGAAGATCCCAATAATATGGATGAATTGAGATGCAGCAATGAAGCATTGCCAGGCTTTAGAAGCCAATTTGTGAAGTAAACTAATCAGCAGCATTACCAAACACTGGACACCTGTATAGAGCTTATTTGCTCACCCAGTAAGTGAAGGGAGAAATATCTGCTCATCATGCTCCCTTTTATCTGAGCCTGAGCTAATGCCTGTGCAGTCAATGGAATTTTTTCACTGACTTCTAAGATGAAATAAAATCTTTTGAAACAAGGGAACAAACTAGTTCCTAGTATTTTCACTATCTAGGAGGATAATATTAAACCAAATAAAACTGATTTGATACTTCTTTCCTGTTGAAAGCAATTTTTGTTCCCCTTAGGAGACCCCTATTGTTAGCAAGCTTTTAACTCATTTGTCCAAATTGCTTGAGTAGTATAATTTTACTGCAACTCCTTAAAAATCACTAGCATTTGGCCAGTTCAGCTTCATGGAATTTGGTTGAGTTAAACTGGTAAGAAAGCATTTTAATAAAGTATCATGTCACTTAATACTCTCAGTTTTTGCAATTCTGCTTTTGCTTTTTATATCTTTTTGTTTTCTTTGTAGGTTGCCCAGTTTCCCTTCTAAACACTTCTCCTACACTTGATTCTTTCTCCTACACTTGATTCTTCCTCATAGTATTTTCTCAAATCTGAGTTCCAAATGGAAATGGAATTTGTTTACTCACTTCTTGGTTTGCAGCCCAGTCCTTCTTCATAAGTTCTGTTCCCACCAAGGAGGCAGGAAGGGGAATCATATGGTATTTTTACAGCCATTTTTAACTGCTTTGATGACTCCACAGTTCTCTGCACAAGTTGTCACCTGACGGATGGGTTTTTCTTGTGGGATGGGTTTCTTTCAACTCTTCTCATCTCTAATGGCAAGAGATGTGTATATTCACATGCACAGGAGGGTGTATGTTATATCCAAATGAGGCTAATGTGCACAATAAAGTACAATATTTAGACAAAACTTTTAAGAATTACTTGATCAGAGACTAAGAGAAAGCTAGAACATTTGTGAGGACATAAAATTCAGCATGACTATAATTAGATTAAGTTCAACAAAATATTTTCGTTCCAATGTCCTTCTGCACAGAAAAACTATTTCCCTGGCATTCTGTATATGTGTAAGGATAAGGTATATTAGAGAAGTTATATGGGAATGGATCTGCTTGGAGCACAGCTGGTGTTAATGGAGTGCCAACAGTCCATCAACCACTGTCCTGTTAGTCTGCTCATTCCACAGCCTCCACAGAAAGCCTGTTCTCATAAACTTTCACAACTATCTATGAGAATGAGAAGAAAGAGAAATAATCTGTAAAGCCACCTCTGTGTTTACCAAGAGCACAAGATGGGTCACAGTGGGAAAGAACAGTACAGGGTATTTTACAGTTCCTAACACTGCTCTCTAATAAATGACCATGCCATAACTATAAATGTATCACTTTCCTGGACAGCTAGAATATTTGTCTTCACTTTTAACATGGAAAACAGGAATTCCAAATGCCTTGGAAAGATAAAGAAAAGTCTAAAATTTAGAGATGTTTACCTTCAGTAATAAATATGAACAGTTTATTATTTGAAGGTATCGTTACCACCATTTCTGGAAAGATAAGTAATTTTATTGTTTGGAGAAGAGCTAGAATTTTAGACATAAGTCTTTATTTGTCCTTCATCGGTTCTTGGGGGAAAAAAAAAGGAAAAAAAAATAACGTACATTTTTGAAAAGTTGCTTGCCTTTGCAAGGAGATTTCAATCTGAGATGGAACAGGAGGTTGTACAGGGAGAAAACCTAATTCCTATATATTAATGATAAAATTATAAAATTTTGGAGTGCCCCAAGTTGATTTTTTTTATTGGTTCAGTTTTTCATCAACAGACTAGAACTTTGACAAATAGACAGAACCAAGCATTTGGACAACACTTTCAGACACAAGGTGTGGCTCTTGAGCTGTCCTGTGCAGGGTCAGGAGTTGGACTTTGATGATCCTAGTAGGGTCCTTCCAACACAGAATATTCTGTGATTCTGTGAAATACAACTTACTGCAACTAATGGGGATGTTCATGTGAATGAACCACCCTCCATACTCCATCCTTCTCTTGGTAAAATGCTTTTATTAAGAAGAGAAGAAGAAGTCACATTAACTCTCTGAATAAGGTCAATCTCTTGAGTACTATCTTAATACAGAAAAAAACTTTATAAACCTTGTATTCTGAGCTTCATAGGCATGGTCACTTAAAAAAGAAAATACATGCTGTGGATTCAAGTGTAAGCAGCAGCGAATATTCATGTTGCTGAGGCAATTGATGCCACAAATTGAGGTAAAATGCCAGCCAGGAAGGATACACTGAATAATCAGAAGAACAGGAAAACATCCATCTCAACTGGTATCTGAAAGGATGCCTGGAGAACAGACCTTCCTAGCTGGTCTCTCTTCTAACCACTCCGGAGAGCCCCTCTGCCAGAACAGGAAGGCAAGGACTGTGTAATGAGCCACTGAAACACTGCTACGAAACCAAAGACAAGGAGGAAATCTTGGAGCTTATTTCTGAAAGTGGGAGTAAAAAGAGGATTTCACCATTTTGTATTTCAGATTCAAGTGGCCCTGATTGCAAAGAGTGTGGGTCTGACCTCAATTTTGTGGAGTGCAGATCTGCAGCTCAGCTTTTCACAAAGCTCTCATGCTGTATCTGCCTCTGAATCAGACTTCATGGCTTGCTAGCTTTTTCACTAACATATCGTAAGCTCCCTCTTGTCATCGTACAAATACATCAATTTATTTAGGGTCTTTCTTTTAACAGATCAGTGTCTTTTGATCTCCTCTTTTAGCCTTGGCAAAATAACTTCAGTACCACCACTGGGGCTAAAAATCCCTCCTTATACACTCTGTGTTTTCCTCTTGTGTTTGAGAGACTGTATCCTGGTTGAGATTTGAGAAACATTAGCTTTATACAAACCTTTAGAAGATTATCTGTAAAAATATTAATAGATTGGTAGCAGAACACTCAAAATTAAATGAGCACGGTAATCTATTCAGTACAACAAACTACTAAGCTGGGCATCTATGAACCTGGTAACACTGTGAGGAGTATTCACATTTCATTTTCCAAATGATCTCTCACTTTTACACCATAGCCAAAACAGAAGGCAAACTCTGAAAAGAAATGTTCTAATAATGAAATATTAGAAAATGCTGACATTCTGAAATTGTAAAGACATGAAAAGCTCCTCTTCCGTGTATGAAATGCCATTGATTTGACAGAAGTGTTCAAACACATAAAACAACAGGATAATTAAAATATTTTTAATAAATTGAATAGCCATAATAGTATATTAGGTTTATATTCTGGCTAACTTATCTGTGTGTGGACATGATCTGTCTGGAGAATAAAGATTTAAGTACATTCAGGAAATTACTGTGCTTACTTGTCTTGGTGAATAAGAGATACACTTTGTGATGGTAAGTACTTATTTAAATGTTCTTGTGAAGTCTGAGAGCTTAGGAGTTCAGAAGTCTTACAAAGAAGGGTGATATAGATGAAAATAAAATAGAACAGAGCAGAATGGATGAAAAGACAAAAAAAAAGCTGTAAAAGTCCCAAAGAAAACTCTTAACAACAGAAGGGTGATTAGTCCCCTCTCAGAAAAGGTATTTCTCTTGAATTTTTTGTTCTATCAAAATGTGTTCAGTGAAATCAAGTGGAAGGAGAGAGAATAACAGCCTTGTCAACCATCAGTGAAGGATGTAAGCACTGACCAATTAAAAGACCTGTAATACCTTTCATAAAGATTAAGTCGATCATGCTTTTCTTTAAACAGAAATAATTACACTGTTCATTCATAACTTTTTCATAAATCCTATAAATTTTGAACTACTACATATCCTGGAAATGCAATTGATGCTAAATGAACCTCCTGACACAGTGTCCATGAAAATGATAATAGGAGTAAGGATAGGAAGTGCAGATGATAATAATTAATTGCTTATCTTCCAACATCATAAACTGTAAATCAACAGTTCTATATATAAAAAAAATTATTTTGTTTGCTAGGGTTATTTTACTATCACTTTCATTGGTGATAGTTTCTTTTTAATGCAGTTTTTTAATGGTGAGGAGATAAACATGGAGTGATTTTTATCTATGTTTTTGATAAATGAATGTCTCAGCAAAATTTTACAGCTAAAAAGGTTATTTACTTAAGAGAGATTTTCTGTATGTGGAAAGGTCAGATTTTTTTTAGATTGCTGTGAAATTGCTTCTGCCTTTTAGGAAATCTTCTAAGACGGCTCCTCTCCTTGTAGTGTTGACAAGGACACAGGAAGGATGTGGCCTGAAGAAATCAAATGAACAGCATAAAATCCTAGCTGGAATCTTCTGCTGCCCAGTTTGTGGGGTTTGAAATTCTGTCAAAATGTTGAACAAAACAAGAAGAGAGAGAGGACTTCTGAGCAAAAATCAATAACCAAGTCTTTTGAACTGTCCATGTACAAAGTTCTAATGAAAATGTCCTTGAGGGAAGTTTTAATAGTGGACTTTGAGATCATCTCCTCCATTGCCCTGATAGCATTGTAGAGCATTTGAAGTTTTCAAAGGTACGAGTGCACAAAAGTTTGGCTCGTACAGCTGAGGCTGGGGATGCCACAGAGGGATCTCAGAAACAGCAGTTTGCCACTGAAGACTGAACAGAATTCTCTATGTGTTATTTGCACTGTGTCAGGTTTTAGCTGGAGGGTACAATTTACTTCAAGGGAGTTTGTAAGACTTTAAATAGCATCTCTCCATGTACAAACTAATAAGTGATCAGATGCTCAGCGCACTACAAAAAGTGCTCTGGTCCAGCTAAAGGGATTTTACTTAATATACTGTAAATAGATGGAACCTTTATATAAATACAATTTATAAAATGTTAAATAAGGTTTGGATATAATTTCCCATTAAGTGGGATTACATTTCTTTGTATCCGTGTGAGCCTGATAAAAAATGCAAAACATGCAGTACAGCATCAAGGTCATTCTGGGAGAACTACCACACACATTAAACTGAGGTTAAAATGGTTGGTAAGTGAGGGTTGTACTGTAATTGCACTGCTGTTCCCCTAAAACACAAAATACAGACATTTACTGTCCCTTTGGAGCATTTTTACCCCCAGTGCCATTGAGAATTTGTATGCATTTACACTCAATTATATTTAATGCTATTAGAAGAAAATCTTTTGGTATTAACATATATCTGGCACAAGAACAGGAAATGTTTCAATTATCTGCAGATGTTAATTAAAAACACCCCAAAATGATAATTTTATTATATGATGTTTTTATATAGAACCTATGTATTATAATGAAGACATATCACAGTCAGCATAGAGATTTCCAGAGAGAGAAAAACAGCATTTTGAAATTACTACTGCTTAATAAAATGGAGCCTTTCTCACTTTAATTTTACTTCAGTCTACTGTGTTTTAAAAAGCTGGTTCTTACAACTTTTTTCAAGCTTTTCAATGCTTTCAAGCATTCCATTTATTTCAACAGAAGTCGCCATGCAGTTCAGTAAACATTCTGCAAACATTCAGACTGTGCTGCTGCCTGTGAAACCAGAGCCAAAGAGCCATTGCTGGTCAAGGTGAGGAGCTCATTGCTCCTGCCCTGTTCAGCTGGAAATTCAGAGAAAACAATCACCCTGGGCTTTAGAGCAACTGGGCATCTTCAGCAGAAACAACACAGCCATGAACTACCCAGACTTCCCTAAGGTCTGTTTATAGTAATGTACCTCACAGCTTAAACCCACCAAGATTCAGCTATGTAGTCCAAAGTACTTTGTCTTCCCTTCTTATGTGCAGCCTCTGATTTTATATTTACCAAGCAACTGTGAGTTTTCAGCCACTGCTGCACAAAGACTTTTCTGCCTACAGATTATTCCATACATTCAGGTACTAATTATGGCGATACAAAGACTGATAATAATACCATACACATTCTCAACATTCAGAATATCCAGAGAACTGTGATAGTAAGATATTTTCCCACTACATTTATATGCAGCCTAAACACAATGGCATTAATACAAAACAGGAACTCTTAAAGCAAATCTAGTAGTTAGAATCAGGACCAAGGAAGTATATTAATGACTACAAAGAAGCATATCAAGAGTTCATGAAATAAATTGTTGTATGTAATTGCGAATGGTTCAATTTATGGGAAGCATATCTATAAATACTACAAAGGTGAAGAGATATGAGAGTTCACATCTATCCTATTATGTGTAATTGAAAAATATCATCACAAAATCACACACTGCTTAAAAGTTTCAAGACCACAATTTAATGGACGTGTTCATCCCTAGTGTGTGAATAATTCCTGAATGAACGTGAACTGAGTGCTTAGAGAACTCTCAAATACTGTGACTTTCACTCTGGAGTTCTGTTAATGACATTTTTTTCACTCCATAATGGAGAGGAAGCATAATTCACTGAGCTATTTTGTCTTCTGTAAAGCACTTGAGTCAATTCTATATCTGCCTGAACAGAAAGATGCCAAAGAATTAATCACCACCTGCCTCCCAGTTAAAACTGTAAAGGCCAGTTTCCCTTGTTGTGAGTATTCACTTAGCCCTAATTGAAGCAGCACTTAAATACCACAATAGAACCATTCACTCTAAGAATTCTCTGCCATTTCTATCCTCCTCCTGCCATCCTTCCTCCCTGTTAAACCGTTTTCTACTTCCAATTCAAATCACTCTGTAAAGCTTGTCATGGATTTTCATTGCTGTAGGAATACATATGGGTGGAATGCAAGTGATGGAGGAGATTTGGAGAGAAAATGAGATTTTTGTCATTCACTCTGTAAATCTGCTTTTGAAACAAAATACATGAGCATTAATTATTAATGTGAAAAAGAGGACAAAATACCTCTTTTTTCATAATGTTTCTGAAATGAAAATAATATGTGGAAGAACTGACCTTTTGCAATAGGGCCATGTCCTGGGGTGACTGTATGAGGTGTATGCCATGTAGCCCACTCTATGCCCAGAAATGAATTTTGTGCCTTTCTGTGCCTTTAAACTGAGCCCAAGAGGGGAGAGAAAAAAAAAGTCAGATGAAGTTTTTCAAAGCAGTTCTGTGCTTCAAGGTCACTACTCCATTCTGTTGTTCTTCTGCTGTGGGGAGTGAGAGCTGCTGCGGCAGAGAGGGGAGGAAGCACCTTCCTTGCTTTCCAGCCAGCTCTCTGCTCTGGTTTTCTCTGGAGAAAGACAGAGAGTCTTCTTTTTTTCCTGGGACTTTGGTTTTTTCTTCTTCTCTTCTGGACTGTTCAACAATACCAGAACTCACGGGGATAACCTTCCAGGAAGGCCCAGAGGGGCCTGTGCCAAAACCCCAGCTCAGAGGAGGAGGAGAGAGACCACAACCACAGAAGGACTCTAAAATCTTCCAGGTTTCTCTCCACAGTGAGAGATTTTATTATTTAGCATTATTATTCTTTTCCTGTGTGTTTGTTAAATAAATAGTTTTTTCTCTTTCACATTCTTCCAAGGAAATATTTCTTTCTGAACCTGGTGGAGGAGGGGTGGCTGTAATCTACTTTCTTTTGAGGAGAAGCTTTCAGAGTGTTTCCCTGAATTTGTCTCAAACCAGGACAAATAATTAGTGGTGCTCAGTGTGGGGTTCGGAGGAAAGTGAAAATACCTGTACTAATTACATCTTCGTTTGATTTTAATTGCTTTTTATTGGGGTAAAGTAGTCTCTATGTTGGTTGAGTTCATAATGTCTCTCTATCTTGAGGTACTAATGTCTTTCTGGTCTCTAGGCCTGTTAATGCCTTTCTGGTCCTTAGGCCTGTTTGCCTGTCCTCAAATTGCTCTGGTTTTGTCCTTGATATGTAATTTTTACAAAGCAGAGGCATGAATCAGGATTTCTATTTTGCTGTGCTCGGTGATAATGATTTATAAGAAGTTAACAGAGTCAACAGGTTAAGTCCTGGCAGTTGTTCAAAGTATGTATGATTGGTGGTTTCTCTGTTCTAATCCCAGTTCTAGTTTTAGTAGCCTGTTTTGGGGTTTTTTTAGTAATTGCACCCAGTTTGTTAGAGGAGGAGGAGATGGGTTTACCAGCCTTTCATCTCCTTCTCCTTTAAATTTGATACATTATCTTTTGAGATTGTTCAGTTTCCTCTGGATGTTAAAGAGACCACCTTCCTGATATTTAATCTGGTAAGCTTCCTCTANCAGTGTTTTATTTAGTAAGCTTCCTTTATGTGGTTTGCAGTTTGTCTAGAATGAGGGCTCAGATTGCCAGAGGGGCTGAGGAGATATCTGACCCAGTCGTGGAAAATCCTGAGTGGTGTGGGGAATGGGAGTATATGGGCCAAACCCTGAAGGAGTTCTCTGACCCAATAGTTGGAATTTCCCCCCTGAACAAATTCAGAACCCAGATGAGATAGGAAAATACCTGAAAGAGAAATGCAATGACAATTGAAATGAGAAAAAGCTCATTGCAATATGCTGGGCCTTGGCATATGCTTATCACACACTACTAGATACTGTAGGGCAGCAGACAAAGGCAGGAAGATAAATCAGCCAACACCCCAGTCACTCAGATTTATCAGTCACAACACCCCAGACAGCAAGCCTAAGCCATTGACAGCAGCTCCTGTCACAAGGAAAAAGCACAAAACCAAAACTGATTGCCCAGTGAAAGACGATGATGATGCTGGTGAAGGACCCTCAGGCACAGAAACCATTACTGAGTCCATGTTCAAAAACGACCTTCGTAGCCTAAGAAAGGACTACACCTGATGGCCTGATGAATCCATCCTAGGTTGGATGGTCCCTATTTGGGGTGCTGCAGGTGATGATGTAATGCTGGATGGTGCTGAAGTGAGGCATTTGGGATCTGTCACGTGATCTTGCTATCAACCAAGTGATAGCCATTAAAAAATTTGATTATCATATAGAGCTTACAATAAGTAGGCTTAGAAAATTTTAAATAGAAAACAAAATGTTATAGAAGACGAGTGAGATTTCATCTGATGGATTCCACTCATATACAACAAAATTATGGCAATTTGATCAGATTCATCTCTGCAGGAAGTTTTCATGTTAGTAGGATCTGGCTTTGGGAAGTGATAGGCACATAGACTGCCCTGGACAGGAGAACTCTGGCTGACATATACCCATGTTCAGCTGAGGGAATTGATTCATGTCTGTGGTAGACTATTTCCTACTAAAAAATCAATTAATTGGCACAGATTAAAAGGGCACAAAGTGTCCAAATCAGAGGCAATCGTTTGTATTGATGCCATCTTTCAACTGAGCAGCTTTGAAACATTAAAAAGGGAAGTCTAAACAAGAAGAAAACATCCTAATTTCCTTTCTATTTGCCTAGAGTTTTAGTTTCTCCCAAAACTAGACAGCTACCTAGAAGTACAAACAAAAAAATGAGGTCTTGATAGCCATTAGTGGAATCTGTTCTCAGTGACAACTGCTGGATTTCATGCGTCCTGTTTTAGATAAATTTTAAAATTTGGACTGATTTCATATTAATTTTCAGTGCACTTAAAAGACTGTTTTAAAATCCAAGTAAGGCAAAATGATTCTTTTTTTCCGTGCATACTAGACTGACTTCCCCGATCACAGCAGACTGAACTGTATTTTTGTGAGACTTCAACAGGCAGCCAAATAAATAGCTTTTTCCCTGCTGCATGGTTTGCTGTTTGCTTAAGCAAAAATCCAATTTCTGGAGAAGACTCCACAAGGGCTAAATTCCCTGCCATTTACAAGTGTCCCATTAGAGTAGCTTTCTATATGGAAATAACAGTCCAAGGGAAGGAGAGAAAGAGTAGGTCTGAGGTCCACTCTTCCTGATGTGTTTTATTATTTCTTTTTCATTTGAAGAGTAGAGCTGTGCTCCCAAGAGAAAGAGAGAGTAATATCTGAATACAAATGTCTCAAGAAAATGGAGCTTCTTTAAAAGTAAAATCCTCTCTCCAGCTTTTTTTATTGTTCCCCCCCCACTCCGTATGCATCAAGGACAAGGGGAGACCTGACAGTTTCAGACTCAAGCTGTCTTTTGTTGAAAGGTTTTTAATTAGAAATTCAAAGAAAAAACTCCTACTGGGGCAGCATATATTAGAAATGTTGGGATTTGGGTTTGATTACTGTTTTCTTTAGTAGAAGTTCTCATTTTAAAACAATTGCAATTAGAAGGATGGGTGAACTGCCCTGTGCACCCAGTGGCAGTAAGAATTATTGGTTGCTACTGTTACCACATCTCAAATGGGGAAAAGGTAAAACAAAAGCTTTTAATGAAAGTTCACAGAGGTGCATTTAATTTAGATCTAATAGGACTGACATTCCAAATCTGAAGGATTAGAATTGATTACTGAAAGAAAGTTCACTGAAATTTAACATCCATATAATGAACTCTGACATTCGTCTACTTTACAAGTGACAGTCACGAAGCATCCTGTACCAGCTGGCACCTGTGTATTTCACACTGGTTCAACTACAAAAGCTGTTTTTAAATGAATTTTTTTTTTACTTCAGGATGGTAATTATAATAAGAATAAAAGTCGGAAGTTCACAGGAGTTTCTCTTGTACTGACAGGACATTGCTGGGTCACCAGATTGTTCCTGGTAATGGCAAGCAGTGATTTAGAGAGATGCCAGGCAGGGAGATGGGAACCTCCCAGCCTGTGGTGGTCACATTGGCTCTGTGAGATCTCAGCGGGTCAGGACACACACACACCTCCCTGGTGGCTTCCACAGCAGCCCTGACACTGCCTCGTCTGAGGGCACTGTCACGACACTCTGCATCCACAATTCTGATACACGTGGGAGCATTTATATTCTCTAGCAGGCAAAGGGCACTTAGGAAGCTGGCAGATTTGGATGCATATATTACATATCTAATTTCCTGAGTGATGCTTTTATCTGGGGATATTTTGCACTAGAATACTGACCATAAACTCACTGAGCTCACAAATTCAAACTCTTAGCTGTAGTGATTGAAGTTGTTTAGTTTTGGCCTCTGGACTACTAGTAGCATTTATAAAATGTGGTTTGAATTTGAGAATTCATCACCTTACCTCTCTTCTGAAAAGGAGTTATGCGCATATACTCTATGAATATTTAAATTAGAGCGCTTAAACATGCATTTGAAGTATATTCAGAACTGTCTCCTCGAACAAAGAGGGAATAAGAGGCCTTTGAGGAAAAGCAGGAAACTGGCATACATAACACCCAAGTAAAAAAGGATTGGAAATTAAGAGTTAAATTTATGTAGGACACTGGATTACATGAGATAACCAGGGTTCATAGTTGAGGTAAAAATAAAACCTGCTCTTTTCTTTTTTTTTCACACAGCATCAAAATAGGAATGTGACATGAGAAGTTACTGGGAAATTTATTTTGTGCAAGACAAAGCTCCTAGAAACCCATAGTCCCACTTGCTTAGAACAAGTGACCTAAAAAATACTACTTAATGAGAATTTTGTTTTTATCCAAAAGCCACTTCAGAACAGGCCCTGTGCAGAATGCTGCTTCTGTTTTGACCAAGGCCAGAATGTGTGGAGCCCTGTGTCTATTATTCCATTCATTTGTGCATGTTTTAGTGTTTTGTAATGGTGAGAACATAACTTGGTACAAAACAATAACTTGACTTTTCTAAATGTAATCTGCTAGTGAGGTTTAAAAGTTTGGTTCACATTTCTGAAAGGTCAGTTTGAGATATCTTCCCTTGTTAAACTATATTATTTACCTTATCTTATTAATGTGCTGTTTCTCCTTTATAATTTAATTTGTTGCATTCTACAGCAGTTCAAAGGTGTCTGCCATAACATACTTATGCACCATTTACAAAAGGCATTTATAAACATAATAAACCACTCTCAGACCTTTGAGACTGAAAAATCAGTAAAATATTATGAGATATGATAATTTTTTATCTTAATACTCAAAATTATTTCACTGGCAGTGCAGGGAGCAGTTTATTTATTTTAATTAATGCCAATAAACAAGAATCATTCCTAGGAAGATCTTTGAGTCTTGCCTCACAAGAACAGGGTCCTGGTTCTCTAAAAGAAAAATGCATGCAGACATTTCACCTTTGAATAATTTCTTTACTATTTAGAAGAATACAGAGCATAAGTAATTTTTAATAAGAAAATATTTTTATGTTTTAATTCTATTTCCTAATGAAATTTAGACTTTAATGATTTTAATGTAAAAATTTTATATTAGTCTTTAAAGTAAATGTAGTAAAAAAATTACCAGTGCTAAGAGATATTACAAATCTCTGTAAAATTCTGAAAGTTGAGCTCAAGACAATACTTATAAACAAGGAATTGTGCTAAACTTATTCAAATAACCTATCATGGTTTTGCCTTAAATGTAATTATATATTTTTGGATTCTATAATTTTCATGCAGTTTCTTGGTTTTGTTTAGGGGATTACTGTTTTGAATTTATACAAGCTTTACTATCTTAGAATATCCTAAAATTTGCCTGTTGTGATGTTTGGAGAAAAAAGAAACTAAAAACATTACAAATCCTAAAAATGCATAAATCTTCATATCGATTATCATTAAGAAAAATTATCTAAATGACCTGTAAAGAAAAATTTCCAAGTATGATATACTTGGTGCTAAAAATTTTTTGACATACCTAATGAACCGATGCAAAGTTGCTGCATATTTTATGCACCTCAGAGGTACCACTCTTCAGTTAGAGTTTAAATTGCCTTTGGAAGTCAGTAGGTGTTGTATTAGACCATTATAGTTTAAAAACCAAGTGAGTTCATTTTTGAGAAATACCAATAACTCCTGGCAACTGTGACTTGCTAGGATTAGGTACATGCTGCATTGCCTTCATTCTTAGCTACATTCATTCCCAGTGCCTGAAACATAATTTCAAAGTTTTTTAGGGTATGAGGAGAGAATTCTGTCTTTAAAAATTAGTTTTGTGTTGAATTGTTAAAAAGACAATTGAGTCCAATGTGTGTTGCCTGTTCAATATGTGTGTCTGTCTTCGGGTAAACTCTAAATATCAGCATGATCAATGCCTAGAGTAAGTTCAAAACACTTTGGCCCTAAACAATCATGATTGACAAAATTGCCCATGCTTGTGAATTTTTTATTCTGACTGTAGGTTATTTTTTTAAATGTATGAATCAAAATAGCTCTATTGAAATGGGAATAACTATATTACATGAATATAATTATGTGTCCAAGGGCAATTCCTACTATGGTTCCTGAAGAATTCTTAGTGCCAAGTAAGCATGAGACATATTAAGACAATAAAAATAAAATATAACACCCCCAAAGCAAAAAAACCCCAAACAAACAAACAAGCTCCCTTCCTCTCACCCCAGTCATAGATATTAGCTATTTCTGAATTGATTCATTGTTCAAATTGTCAGGAACTAGTATCTTTTAGATAATAGCATTTAAAAATAGTGTCCTAATGACAGATGTATATGACTAAAGATACCCCATGGTGAAAGTGGTTAATATTGTCAGAAGGTGAATCCAGCATATGTGACAAAGGATTCTGGTTTGGGAGTTTTTTTAACAAATCTTCCTTGGCTGATAAATGAAGAACTTTTGAAACAATTTAATCTATCCAGGGATATGACTGCTAGTTTATATTTTTCAAGGCTGATTACTGAAGAAGTTCTAAAGCAGTTTAATCTGTTCAGGGGTGTTAAACAAATATGTCAACATTCATTTTACATTTGTGTCTACCACAGCCAAATGAGAAGAATGCTGGAAATAGATTGCAGTGCTCTGTTTGCTCAAGGAAAAAAAAGTCAATATGCTTCATATTTTATAGGAGACGCAAACTCCTTTGTAAGATGAATGATTTTCAGATTGAGCTTTTCAGTAGCTTTACTGTGCAGATTATGGTCTGGCATTCTGCCATATAATGATATATAACCTTATAGCTCACTATTATGCAAATAACAATTTGGCTGGGAGAACTGAGTGCTTAGATTTCCTCTAAGGACTATCATATATTTCAAACTTCTAACACCGAATTATATTTGACATTTAATTTGAACTCAATTTATGTCGAAAAATAATTTAAAAAACCCTCTTGTGTAAATTTCTAATAAGTGTTACATTTTAATTTTTCCTTTTTTTTTTCATATGTAGATATATATGTGCAGGGGAGGTTTAATTTGGATTGACAGGAAATATATCATTATATATCATATATGGAAGGGTATGGATTGCCCAGTACAAAGTAAAATACATATGAAAAACAATAGCAAAAATGTTAAAATTCATACATGCATTTCCTATTAATTAATTCTTACAAAATAAGACTGACAGGTACATATGCATTCAACCATGTTGTACAGGGAATTAATAATGGAGAATGGCGAATGAAACATAATGAAGTTCAGAAGCTGGTAATTAATCCAGGAAAGGTCAGTTCTAAGCTGCACTCCTGCTTCCACATCTTTCAGATTTACCTGGTGGGTCCAGTACAAAACTAATGGGAGAGATGATTTCATCTCCACCCCAGCCCTACCAAGGACACCAAGGCTGAATTTGGCACTGAGTTTTTTTCTCACCAGTGGCTCAGCTCTCCATGCAGAAGCTGGTCTGGCAGCACATGTAAATATCTACAACCTGCAAATTCTCAAGCACTAAATCTGTCCCATTCTTTTTCTATACTTGTGTGTCCATATCGTGGGAAGGATTAGATTACTAACTCAGAAGTACTTATTTCTGCTCTTCTGTTGCTTTGTCTCATTTTTATTATATTATTTTACACTTAAATATTTGTTAAGAGCTTTTGTTACCTTAAATTAGCACAGGTCCATCATGTCGTGTCACAATCGTAGCTCTCTGAAGTTCTAGATTGTTTGATACTGTCCTTATTTATGTTAATAAAAATATAGAAAGAAACAATATAGGAACAGATTTCCAATGCAACTTTAAAAGTCCATGGTTTCTTGAATACAAGTGGAATGTCTTTTAAGTCTTCATGAATATCACAGCAGAGCTAACATCTAGAAAACTGTAAAAAAAAAAAAGAAGCAGCCAACCACAATAAAAAAAACCAACCCAATTGTGTAATTGAGAAGTTTCCTGTAGCTTCATACCTCTAAGAGGTCAAAGTTAGTCACATTTCAATAATTTTCATACCTTTGGGAATGGCTGTCTCTTTAACAAGTATTAGAGAGCAGAGTTGGAACATGAGCCAGATACTGAATTTGAGTATCTGCCTATACTTTGATAGATAGCAATTTGGGTAGGGGTTTTTTAGAAGCTTTATTCCTAGATACATCCCTGAATACAGTGTGTACAGTCCTTTATTAGTCCTGTGTTTAAAGCCAGGACTCTGTTGGTCCAATACCATGTCAGAAAATGACTGCTTGAGATGGAGGATAATATAAAAATCAGAACAAGGTGAGACAAGCTAACACTAAATTTAGACAGAGGATTAGAGTGGTTCTAACTACCAGAGGAGAAATGTTTACATTAATAAATCCACGAGCAGTAATCTTGGAGGTTTACTGTACAAAGAGGACAGGCACCCAAGGGCCTTGAAACTGCTGCATGACATAAAATATCAAATGGTTTGTTTATTCAAAAGTCTTACATATCTTACTCTGCACAGAAAACAATAAAAATCTTGCTTAAGGTATCTCCATAGTAATTTCTCCCTCACTCTGATGTCAATATTTGTTTCTATGCAGGAATGATCCTCAAACACCAGCAACAACAGTGAAAACTGTGACATGGGGGGAAACATGATCTCCAGCTCGAGAAATATTGAACAGGAATTGATTCTGCTTGGTCATGATAGTCTTTTCAGTCTGTCACTGCTCAGGCTTGTCAGTCACAGTGTTTCTCTCTCACATTTCTGAAGTCCCCTTATCATGCATTCTTTCATGTGTTCTATCTTGAGTGGCATTTTTCTGCCAAGCTGTGCAAAGGGATCACTACATTTTCCAAAGGACCTCCATGTTTGATGTGCATCAGTAAAGTCTTGGAAAGAATAACAGGAAAAGGTGTTTTAATATTTCCAAATGGATGGTTTATGTAATAGGAAATGGTAGATGGAAACACCAAATATAACAAAGAACTGATTTAAAAAATAAACACCCACACAAACAACCAAACTAAAGAATTGCAATTTTCTTGAGTTGCAGAAAGACTTCCATTAAGTAAGCACTGAATTTGAAGTAAAGTGAAAATAAATAAAGTGAAAATAAAAAGCCTCAAGGCAAGAATAAATAGTAACAATTGTAGTCTGTTGCTGTTTGGGGTACATGTGGTCTTGGACTGTGGTAATGAATGACTTTGAACACTGTGAATGCATATTTGACAACAGCAGACTTGCCTGTGCAAATTAGCTAAGGATCCATCATTGACCATGTTATCAAATTCATTTTCCAGAGTTTTATCCTGTGGCAAAAATTTCCCTCCTAAGAGAATCCTGTATTTCCAACTTTTCACATATAAGAAAACTCTATTGGAAGCTTGCTTTAGGACAATTGGTCGTACTCAGATTGGGATGGTGCAAGAAGCACAAATCCCTGTGTCCAATTTTTTTTTTTTCTCTTTTTTCTTTTATTACTAGGTCCTATAACACAACCCTGATAAAAATTATTACTTTAATCTTACAAGCCAAAATGAACCCTCCATAAATCTTGACCTGATGACATGCTGGGCAGGTAGAACTGAAAATGGCTCAAAGACTTTTCAGTTCATCGACACTGATACCCACTGTTCCAATGTACATAGCAGTATCCAAATAATTCACATTGAAGCTGTAGAAAAATCATGCTTTTGGAAGTTTGAATCAAAGAGGGAAAATGAAACTGAAGTTATGTCTTCCTCTGTGAGCAAAAATAACTTGTTTTTCCTGTTTTGAAAATCCTTACATAAAAATAGTTTCAAGCAACTTCAGTTTTAAGTAATTTAAAACTGACTTATGCCTACAGTAAAGAGAAAAAAAGAATTCCCTATCAAAAAGCTCAGCAGCATGCCATGAGTTTCGGGGAAATTATTGTGATCACAGTCCATAAAATAGACCATGAGACCTTGTCTAGCTTTAAAAAATGATCCTTAAAGTGATCTAGCCATGGCAATGCTCAGCTCAGATCATTAGTCCATGCAGCATTTTATTTAGTGAGATTTTGTGCCTTGCTCAAGCCAGATAACTAAAGATAGCTAAATATATATTAATTATAGTCATATCTGCTACGTACACATACTCAAACTCAGTTTGAAGAAGGGTAGAAAAATCCACAGCACAGGTTTATGTGTGTATTTGTTGTACTATCATATAATATCCTAAAATAAATGGTGCAGACGTCTTGAATATTTTATTTTCTATTAAAAATCCCTCCAGGAATTATCATACCTAGAATATAAAACTTAATTTCCTTAATCTAGGGCAAATGACAGTGTGCATTTTCTCCTCTAGTAAATACTGGCAGAAAAAAAGAGCGTAGATTAATCAAATGATGCTGTTCCAACATTAACTCAAAATACTCCATTGGATGATTATCCCATCATTAGAACTAAGAAAATAATTCACAGTGAGTGATTTCCCTAATAATTTTTTGTTATTCTACTCACACAGTGTCTGTGAAAAGACTGCAGCTTGCCTAAGTTGAATCACCTTTCAGTTTTCTTCAGTTATTTTTGGAAAGACTTTAGAATCATCCAACTACCATTATTTTATTTAGTTAGTTATTTATTTATGTTTAAGCTTTGACTTGTGACAATATTCAGCTGGATGCATTCGGGTACTGGATGAGCATAAGCCAAACAGAAGACCTTGTGAATAAATTATTTTAAAGGTTCCTACTCTGCGTAAGAACCCTTCTTTTTCCCTACCCAGAACATCTTCTCTAGCAGGGAAAGCCATTGAGACTAAATAGAGCAAGGTAAGTTAAATATCAAATATTTTCCTTATTTTCTCTTGCCTATTCATGCTATTTCTTTTGCCCTGAATATCTGAAAAAAATCATGATATTGTGTGAGACTTCTGCTATGGAAACAGACCTATATACACAGAAATAACATTTATCATCTAAACAAGGTGTGGTGAAGACAGTGTCATGGTCTGAGAAAGAAAGATGATATAAGAAAATTAGTTATATAAAATAGGAAACAAATCCAAACCAATTTTTTTTTAATGCTTTGAAGTTAGTTTATACAAAGAGCTGACATTGCTCTAACCTATGGGGTAGCTGAATGCACAGAGACCCAATACTGTGCTATTAATTACTCAGTATTAACTCTAAACTCAGATTCAAATGATGAATTATGTTTAGCATGCAGTCAGCAAAAATATTGCTAATACTTGCTAAGAAGTATTATTGAAGAAATTGATGATATTAGTTAAAAAATCTGCAATGTTATGCACAGTGTAACAATGGACTCTCAGGTTTTCATGTAAGAATCCATTTAGAGAATGTTTTGTGTGCATATCTATTTGTTGACAGTCCAGGAAAAAAGAACACAAAGATAAAAACCCTTTCATGTTGCAAATCAAATTGAACGTATACAAACTCAGAATCAAAATTGCCATTTAAATAAACCACAAATCCTTAGTATTTCTACTTGTATTGTTTTCTATATAAGGAGAGGTTGCTTACTGCAACATCCAGAAATTTTGACAGATCACTAATTCATAAGAACAGATCTTGCTTTGTTAAATATGTGGCACTGTTGGGAATATATTATGAAAGTGATCTTCAAGGAAAAAGATACTCTGACTCCAATTACACAAATCATAAAATCCAGACCTCACTGATACCTAAAGAGAAGATAGGGATAGAATTGTACACCTCACATTTAGGATTCAACAACACGTGCAGAACTAAAATGATTATATTCTTCTCACCTAAAAATGGGCAATATTTATGGAAGTAATCATAGTATTGTAATTTAGTAGTCATATACTTTTTTGATATGTAAATACTCAGAATGTTAGCAAAGTCAGGCAGTTGACAACCTTGTCCAATACTTTGCAATGTGACTTCGTTGCTTATGTTAGTCAAGCACAGATCAAAAATGTACAAATATTCAATCTAGTCTAGTGACTCATGGTATAATGAGATAGTAATGTTTTAATGTGATTACATCAGGACTAGTGCTAAGCCTATCTGCAGAATATTTTCTAATCCTAGAACCACAACAGGATTTGACAAATTTAATTTTCACTACAAATGATCTAAAACTATCCATTACATTTCAGAAGCCTGAGACTATGGTGTGCCATATATCCATGTTTTTTAACTCGGCAAACCACAAGAACTGCAAGCTGAATGACACTGAACTGAGTATAAAATATTTATCGGTAAGGTAGCCAAAGGATGGAGAAAAGTCACTTTTACTTCTTTGTAAAGTATTTTCTCTTTCTCAGGCAAGGGGTTTGAAAAGTCAGAAATGTTGATCAGTCCTATAAATATGCAGAACAGGAGATTATGATTCCATGAAATCACACACCTTTTCACCTGTTCTTATACCAGTTCCTGTCATAGAGATGAAGAAATATTTCTACATTGAGATAAAGATGGCAAGGGACTTGATCACTGCATTTGGTAACATTGTAATGTCAAATATTTTCGCTGAAGACCTTTATTTATTCACTCCTAAACAGTACAAGTCTTAAGTTATGCTGCTCTGTGAATTTCACAAGGATGATTTCAAAAAGCATGTAATGCAAATTTTTACCTCTACATAAATAAGAACAACACAGAAAGTCTTAGATATTCATCTTTCTGAGGCACATTTCACACACTTGCCTTTGTTCTGTTCATGTTGTAGAGGAATGAATCTCAAAAATGCAAGAGACTCAACTTCCAGTTATGTTATATGGCCCAAGAGTTGTTGCTACTTTAGCTAACTTACAAGCAAGTCAAGTGTTTCCTCTCCAAGAGCTGCTAATACAACATATCTAACTGGAAATTTGGTCAGGCACTAAATAAAAACAAACAAATGAACTTCTTCACAATCAATAGGGTGACACGTTGTCATATATAGAGAGAAAGAACAAAAGGAGGGGAGTGACCTGTTTGCCTTCTGGGCATGAGGTTTATCCTAAGACACTTAAAGGAATCCATTAAATCCATTTAGCAGCCCTTCAGTATCACAGAATGTGCTACTCTGGTAAAAAGGAAGAGAAGCAGTTTTACAGCAGAGTGCCTAGAAGAATATTTCCTGTGCTTTGTCAGACTGAACTTCAGAATAAGGAGTTAAATTTCTTGTTCCTGCACATCTTTTTCAGCAGCTTGTAACAAGCAATGACTATTCTCCTCCAAAATTTTCTTCTTCTACTTCCCGAGCTGTTCAGACCAAATCTACATTAACTCATAGAATGACAAATGGCTTCAGTTACTGAATCAGTTACTTATAATGTTGCAATATGCTCAATTAAGTTTCTCTTCTTTGGTTTTAACTATCACCACTCATTCCTGCTGCATAAATGCTTTTAGGAAGCATACCAAGACAGTAATAACATCCCTCTTTTGCTAAATCAATTTTTACTAATCTCTGCATGATCTTAGAGTCCACAAAGAATACTGATCATGAGACAAGGGCTCACCCACCTCTTTCATGCCAGGCAACAGTGTCACAGACTAGAAAAGACAGCTGGCAGAACAACCTCAGACAAAACCCCACAACCCCCTAAAATAAAAAAAAAACAAGCAAATAAATAAATAAATGAGAAAAAATCCCCAATCCCCAAAAAACAAACAAAAAACCCAACCCAAACCACAAACCCCAAAACCACCTAACAATGCAGCACTATTGATGTTTTCATGGGGCTATAAAATGGGAAGGCACTTTTAAGGGGTCAATAACTCCCCAAGGATTTCTGAAATTTAAATGGACTCCAATGCTAAGTTGACAGGTTTCAGACAGACTGATGAGGTTTTAAACTATTTTACAAGGCATTTCTGTGCAAGAATGAACCCTGTGGAAATATCTATCATCCCTGATCCTTGGAAAGATTTCTTCAGTCTGACAGTGCTCTTTGCTATGAGAACACACATTTTGCAAGTAGAGAAGTCACACAAAGTTGCAGAGCTCAGAAGGAGAGAGGAACAGATGGTTTCACTAATGAGTTTTCTAAAACCCCCCCTGTCCTTGGTGGACGCAGTGCAGTAGCGAAAATGCTTATTTTCTTAAATAACTAGACCTTTCCTAAACAGATCTACATAATCAAATTGTATTAAACTATAAAAATCAATAAGCAATAGTTGTGGTTTGGTTTGTATTTGTTTTGGGGTTTTTTTGTTCATGCCATAAGTCTCAAGAAAATCCTGAGGCTGTATTTTCATACTGTTAACAGATATAATTTATGATGGCTGAGCTCAGTGATGTTAGGCACAAACAAGTATTATCATTGTCAATAAAGGCATAAAAAGATAAGTATCATCATTGTAAATAAAGGAAACTTCAACTTTTGGTTTTTTTTTTTTTAAATATTATTTAAAGTGTGCTGAACAGAGGGTAATTTATTCTTGTAAGAAGTGGAATCACCTGCTGTGGTAAATAAGTATCATGATACACATTTGGTGACTTCTAGAAAATAATTAATTCTATAGGATTTAATTTCATAACAACAAATTAGTACCAATTTACTCTTACCTTAAATTATTAAACAGTATTTTTAATTTGCATTATGGACAAAGAAGGCATTTAAAAGTAAGGGAAAACTTTGGAACTAATCTGATTTGCAAGAGAGTTCCTGAAATTTTCTTTCTTCATTTATATGCATTTGTGCATTTGTCTTGTTGCTTTTTTCAGGGTATGATATCACTATGAGCATTTTTAGGAAAAAAAGAAAACTCACCAAAACATTAAACCATGACTCTGCATGAAATCATTATATCTTTCAGCAAATACAACTGCTTGAAGACAGAGTAGTTTTAGACTCTTACTGTAGACTCTTACTAGCATATTCTTGCTCAGAGTATGATACTGATTGCTATTCTTTGCTTTCTCACTAAAAGAAATATAAATTGTATAAACAAATGCAAGAAGACATTGCTGTTATTTAGTAAACACTACTTGTATTGCTTTGGAGATTACCCCAGTGCCTCTGTGGTGGAATAATGACATTCACACCACCACAAACAGATCAGTTACCATTACAGGGGGAGTTGAGAGCTGCTCTCATTCGTGTCTGGGTGAAGTGAAGGGTGGCTGCCAAGCACAGGTCCTTCCAGTGTGGAAATACTTGGCCCACGTGTTACAGCTGAGACACATCATGCAGCAATGCCACTGCTCTGAATTCTCTACTAGGAGGATATTTTTTATTTCCACACAAAACCCCTTTTAAGTGATATTGTTTTCTATCAATTTTGAAAGAAGCTCTGTCATAACATGTTAAATAGCACGCAAAAGGCAAATCAGTAAAAGCCAATTTCCACAGTGGATAGACAGCTGGACTTGCCTCACCTCCAAGTGAAAGAATGATGTAAAAAAGAAAAAACAACCCACCAATGGATGCTGGACATTTGTCTAAACTTTCTACTTCTAGATCCTGGCTATTCAATAAATAACACAGCCATTGGCACTGCCAAAGGCACCACAGCTGTTTGGGAATTCAAAATGTCAAGATGTCATTCCAAAACCATGACAAATAATTATGATGTTATTCTAACTCCTGTTTGTTTTTTTTTTTTTCTTTTAAGATAATAATTATAATAAAAAAATTTGGAGGGGAGAAACTGTCCTTTTAAAGCATAAAACTTAGAAAAGTTTTTAAAAGGATACAAGCAATAAACACGGATGAAACATCTTCCATCAAACAACTTTAAAAGCCCCAAACCTTTTAAAGCCCAAGCAGTATTTGACTCTATTTTGGGTAATTTGTTCTGTAATTATAATTCTGGTAGGAAATATTTGAGCATTTTCTCAGGAAACTGGCTATCATTATGGTCCATTCCCATGATTAAAATTTCTAGTAGAATATAAGTTTCTTTTGCAAACACAGATTGATCCGTTTTTGTGAATTAATTTATTATAAGGAGTGAATACTGCTCTTGAAGTTAAGAGTACCAAAACTTTCACAATTACTTAAAAATCTAAGTGGGAAATAGTACATTTCTCTTTTGAAAGATTAGTTTGACAGCATTAATCATGCATCAGTGCATCATTCCTGTTTTTGCAGCTACTAATGCATTGTGAGAACATAGTGATTATTTGGATCAATGCACTTATTCCAAAAGGAAAAAAAATCTGAATGTTTAAGTTTTTATTTTCTCTCTTCTTTGATAATTGATTAATTTTACTGGGTAGAATTAATTAGTTTTAATTGATCAATTTCTGCTAGTTATTAAAGAAGATAAAGGTTCTGATGTTATCTCATTCTGCTCTAAGAATTTAATTTTCATTTTTTCCATTAGTCTTAGCTATGGTGAGCAGCTGACACTCATTCTTAGAGATCTTTTTTGAAAACAAATGAAATCCAATTATGAGGTTTACAGAAAACCTCCATGAATGCAAGACAAGAACATGCAAGAATATTTCACCTCCAGTTAGAATATACTTGATGGTTGTGAAAAGAATTTGTGCCCTGAAATGATGCTTCCTCTTTCCTTACAATACCTTTTAGATGTGCCATTTAGGAATGCCCCAATGTCTTAATACAAATATGTCTAACAATTCATAAATAATTCAGTTTCGTTTTTTGCAAGTCTTGGAAAGCAGACATTCCTCACTGCTCTTGAAGAACCTATCTTGGTTAAAGTACAAGCTCTTACATTCATAATATTTTTCTACATTAATTATTATTTTATCATCCATTATCTTCTGTTACACTGCCCTCATTTTATGTAACAGATAAAACTAAATGGGAAAAAATATTTAGAATTTGAATTTCTGAAACTCTCAAGCTACAACTTAAAAGTACTGACCTAAACTACAAGTTTTTAGAAGTCACAGCTGTGTGTAATTTATCTGTGTAAATTATGCGCAATCTATCACTTCAATATTATGGAAACTGCATGAATAAGTAAAATTGCATGACTAGAATGAATAAGTGAATGAATGAATACTAAGTGATAGACGCTTCATTCCTGAGCAAGTCTTTATTGCATGAGTCAAGTATGACGAGGAAGAAGCTGCCAAATGTTGTGCGAGTTGAACCACTGAAGAAGTAAGACAATCCTCTAAAATGTACTGCATAGTGTCATATCATTATTGTAAAAAGGAAGTTACTTTTTTTGTGGAATCTCTCTTATCTGTGTATTCAATAGGCTTCACTGCATCAGGGGTGACATCTTTGGGAGATGATCTGGCAATATCCTTTGTGTTGAAAGTTCAAAAGCTATTTCAGAATCTTCCTTGAATCCAGTGCCAGCTCCTTTTGCTAACCAGCAACTCCTAAAATAGAGACTAAAACAAAGACTGTTGTTGCACTAAGGCTTTTACTGAAATAAGCTGCTATACTGATGGTGTTTAGCTGTAATTAGGGCAAAATAAGAACTTGTCACTATGTAGGTAAAGCAGGTATTGGAAATGTTTTATATTCACAGTATGCAGATGTCTTCAAACTCAGATTTAACCTGATTTAACAATCACCAAAAACAGAGCATGCAGATGTCATAAAAATATAGTTACTGTGAAATATATGGCATTGGATTATAATTGGATTAGAATCTGACTCTGGTAGAGGTGGTTACTCTCTCCGGTGAGAACAAATATGGTGAGCATTATATATGGATTTTCTGCAAGAAATTTACTGCTTGTTAGGCTTTGCCAGCTAAGGAGCTGCAGCAGAAATTTAGTTAAAACTTGTTCTGATGGCAGCTGGTAACACACTTAAACTTCTGTGGTATATCTGTATCCTATACAAACCTTAATAAAAGCACATGAAATGAACCTCATTTCAGTTGTTTAGAAAAGCTCTCTTCCCAATGTGTAGCCAAACTTAGGTATGAGCAACAGAATTGTACTTATTCTCACACAGAGTCATGAGATATAAAAGTATGATCAATGATTTTGTTACGAACACTTTTTTTTCATACTTTGGAACAGCTTTATTTTAACAGCACTGTTGTTGGTGTAAGGTTCTACATGTGAAAATACCACACAGGAATTTCAACAAAGGCCTCCAATTGATAAACAATAAATGAATTGGACTAAAGGGTGAATGTGAGTAGCTTTATAAATTGCTAAATACATTCTGCTGGGTGAGGCATACGGATGTCCTTGTATGTGTTTGGGGGCTAGTTATTGATCTGGAGAATTGCATGAAACCAATGAAGGAAAATATAATGTTTATGTGATTTATTTGTGTTTTTCTTAACACAGTAAAGTAAGTTAAGCTACTTATGTCAGCTATTAAAAAAATGTCTTCATAAGGAGCCCTTTGGAGCATCTGATTGCTTTATGAAGTAGCTTTTGATAATATCATAATGGAAAATGAAATTTCTTACTTTTTTGTTTTAGGATCAAACTATTGTATTGATTAGTGACAAGTCCTATCAGACCAAGATAAAATAAACTAAAGTTCATGTTAATGATACTCCAGACAAGAATAGGAAGGTACTTTGCTGGTTTTGGCTGGGGTAGAGTTATTTTTCTTCCCAATAAATGTTATGGGCTTTGTTTTGGATTTGTGCTGGAAATTGTTTGCTAACACAGGGATGTTTTCCTTACTGCTGAGTGGGGCTCACACAGAGTCAAGGCCTTTCCTGCTCCTCACCCACCCAGGAGTGAGGAGCCTGGGGGTGCCCATGGAGCTGGGACAGCTGACCCTGAGTGACCACAGTGATACCCCAGACTGCATGGAATCATGCTCAGGGTATAAACTAGGGCCAATAAGAAGAAAGCAGAGGCCTGGGGGGATCTTCCAAATGATGATGTTTGTCTTCCCAAGTAACTGTTGTACATAATGGATCCTTGCATTCCTAGGAATGGCTGAACACCTATCTGTCCATGGGAAGTGGAGATTTAATTCCTTATTTTGCTTTGCTTGCATGCAGCTTTTGCTTTACCTGTTCAATTGCCTTTATCTCAAGCCATGGGTATGTACACTTTTGTCCTTCTGATTCTCTCCCCCAGCCCTCTGGGGGGACAGCTCTGTGTGGCTGATTTGCTGGTGGGGGTTAAACCACAACAATTACTAATACTTACTATTAGTGCTACCCCAAAAATTTTAAATTAGCAAAATTCTTAGTGACTTTTGTTTCTTAATTTGGACATATTTTTTTTATGATCATATCTAAGACAGGCTAAGAAGTTATGAAGATCAAATACCATACTGCACTAACCAGGGAAATAATAAATGTAATCTCAATGAATATTGCAGTTGGATAGACAGGGAGAGGTATACTTGGTAGACTATAGCTGAAGGATACTCAGCTATAGTATCCTAAATGAAATAAATGAAGAGAAAAGAGAAACTTTGAATAAGCATAATTTGTCCAAGCCAAGACAAAAAAGTCATTTGGTTTAACACCTTGTCCATTGTAATATTACTATTTAAACATCCCTGTGAGAAAGAAAAAGAGAGAGAGAATCACCATTATTTGCTCTCTAAAAATAAAGTGATGAAAATTTAAATGGTTAAATAATACCTGCTCTGGTCATAGCCCTTCCAGTTCACAGCCATTCCTAACAAAACCAACTATCCCCTCTAGTATCACTGGTAGTACATTAATATTTATAGCTTAGCAAGCAGCATAAAGCTAACAATTGCTTATGGTGCAAGAGACACAGAAGATGCAGTGAAAGAAGTCTAGTTTTCCTGAACAATAGTTCATATATAAAAACACATTTTCAAGTAAGACTGTTCAAGCAGGATGGAAACATATTCATTAAGAAAGTCTGCATAACACTTGGGAGGATTCATTAATTTCCTTTCAGCTTTGAAGGCAGAAGATCCTTCCCATTTTACCTGTGGGACCGAAGCGATATCCACAGCAGGGGAAGTGAAATTTATAGACTGCTCGACCTACTTGGACATACATAGGTTTGTGGGAAGATATGAGATGTGTCTGAGGGTGCTGAAGGATACTCTAGGAAGGCTTTTGGCACAGTCTCCCAGAGCTGTCTTGTCATCCAGTTGGTGAGTGACAGCTGGAGAGCTGGGCAACAAGGCAGGCAGAGAATTGACTGGACTGCCAGGATACACAGTGCCTGAAAGTCCAGCTGACAATCTGTACACAGTGGTGCCTCACAGGGATCAGTGTGGGGACTAACTCTGGGAATTGCCCTCATTAATGCAGGTGCATGAGAGGACAAAGTGCCCTCTCAGCAAAACTGTGGATGTCACCAAACTGAGGGGCATCAGGTGATATGTGGGAGACAGGGCTGCTGTCCTGAGGGATTGGAACAGACTGAAGGCATGGCTTGATGGGAAACCAAGATACTGACACAATGGATTGAGTCCAGTGGAGACCACCAAGACAGGTGGGGATAGGGAATATGGAATTCATGAGAGGCAGCAAGAGGAAGGTTTGCTCAGCATTAGGAAGAGGAGACACATTATTGCTCCCTGCAACTTCCTGCACTCTGAGAGATGCACAGCAACACACTGACAGGCAAAGAAAATGTGTTGGAACATGGACATCCTGATTAGATATTAGGAGAAAATTCTTTTGTTTTACCATGAGGGTGGTCAAATATGCCCAAAGAGGACACAGAATCTCCATCACTGAAGGTATTCAAGACTTTGATTCTATGTGACTCAACTGCACAAGCCCTGAACATCCTGGTTTGAAGAGAATAACTGTAAAAAAGGGGTCAGACTACTTAACATCCAGAGCTCCTTCTCAAACTAAATTATTGTATGATTCTGCAAGGGCAAAGGATCTTAAAAAAAAAGAGGAAAAAAAACAGTGAATCCATGCTACTAATCTATCATTTGGTTTCACTTTTTTGGTTTTATTTTTCTTTTCCTCCCAGTCAGTATTGTTATACTAAACATTAGTCTAAGCCTTTATTATTACATAAAACATTCCTTTATTCAAATGTAATGAAAATCTCATTATGACATCCCAGCTACCAGTGCAAACAGTGTACTTAGCCAAATGGTAATTGTATCGGTCTTCCTCCTATTCCAGTACTGCTCTGAAAGTTGTGTTCCTCAAATGAATAATTACCTACAGATTAATTAAATGTTGCTGATATGGTCTACTCATCCCACTTGTACATAGAAACAGCAAAGTCTGTCTTCCCTGAAATCTATCTCCGTCATGTTGGATAAGCTTAGTGTCCATCACACGGCTGGCATCGATCCCTACTCAATTACAGATGAACATAGCACCATATTAAAAGACAAATAAGGTTTAATTTTAATCACAGACAGCCTGTAAGTCCATGTTCCATTATAGATTAAAAGAACCAATTATTTTTAAAAGTAAAGATTTAATGAAAGGCCTTACTAATACATAGGCACATTACTCCCTCTGCATTCTATGTCAGACTCTGCAGTAATGGTTGAAATTGCTGCAAGCAATCCAAGCAAGTCATAGAGATGCAACTTGGAGAAGAATGTTTTTCCTTCAGATACAAATGCACTTTCTCAACAGGGTTTCTTTTGCAAGATTTCTCTTTCAAAAGAATAAAATCACAGACCATTTATAGTCAACAAATTAACTCTGCAGCAAGAGTTTTATTGTTACTAAGACAGAGTCAATGCAAAATAATTGCATTGAAGCAGGCAGAAATTCCACACTAACAGCACCGAATGCTTGCTGAAATCACTTTATCCCAGACTCAGAAAGGTAGTTAGAACCTAATTCTCATTTGAATTCAATGGGAGTTAGGCACCTACACATCTCTGAATCTAGACATTATAGCCTTCCATCTGTAATAACAGGAGCTGGCTTGCATAATTAACTCCAGAATCCAGGGCATCAGAATTCTTATTTTCTTACTATTCATTCTTTAGTACTAGTTTCCAATCTTGTTTATTGAAGTAGTATAAGGTTTGTGAGACCACAAACTAATAAAATTGTAGCTCTATAATGTTGTTGATATTAGCCCTGAGAATGCAAAGATAAAAACATGTATATTTTAGAGAGGCATCTACAAACTTGGTAATCAGACAATGCTGTTAATAGTGGTATGAATGCAATTCCACTTGTAAAGAGAAAGCACAAGTTATATATATATATATCTCCAAAGTTAACATCCCAATTTTTAAAGTTGTTTTTATATAATGCCATGCCTTTTTTTAGGAATTTCACATATACTGTTCAACTAGAAATGCTTTAATGCAGGGTAAGTGTTGCAATAAGGAGCGATGCAGCATCCACAGGCAGGTGCAAAGGAGAGCCCTTTATTGCAAACCCAGCCTTTTTAAGCACTTAGCTGGTTATCTGTTTACATGGTTTTAGAGCCTAACAAACATAATTCAACCAACCACCATACACCACGAGGTGTACACGCGATGGCCACGCAGCATGTTTTTCTAACCTTAATTCAGCTGTGTCTCTTTCCCACAGTCCTTTTCCACTTAGCCAAAGTAACAGGCCTGAGCCATGATTTTACAAAGGCAACAAGGCCTTCATGCAACAGTATAGTCTCTTCAGTTTCTAAATTTGGACATAACTTCTTTAGAAGGGTTAAAATTAAAGCACTATTTACCAACAGACATTGTTATATCAATCTTACAATTATCATTCACAGTTAAAACAGAAAAAAAACCAAAACAAAACAGGACTCCCTTGACTAGAAAGAACCTGCATTTTATCTGCCCCCCTAGTCCTTGAGTAAAAGGGAGCCAAATAAAACACTATCTAGTTCTGTAGAATGAGGATCTCAGAAGAGAAATGCAGGCATTTCTGATATATTTTAAGGATCTCATATCAAAAGATCACTTAGAATACTTCTGATGATGAGAAAAAGAGTTGGGAAACATCATCTCCTTATACTCAGCCCTTGCTGTTTTCATCCTGCTAAATTCCTTTTGGTTTTGTCCTCACTGATCCCTGAAGGAAAAAAAGTCTCCAGCTTCTCTCCACTTGTTAGATATTCACAAAGAGAATACGGGAGAACAGCAAGGGGGTGCTCCAATGGAAAACATCTCACAGTGCAGGGGCATTGCAAAGATTTGGATTCAGAAAACAGCAGCTGTGTTCTGGGAGTGTTCCCACTTTCCAAGCACAGCCTTACATACACACAATTAACAGAAATTAGAAACCGAATTTACCAGGCCTAGGGATAACCAGGATTGTACAGAATCCTTACTTTCAGGCTGGAATCCTATTCCTTTTCCTTTTAAAATGTACTTTTAAAAACAACAAACCCACTTTTTAGTTATCCCATCAAATTTTTCCAACATGTTCTGTGAAATATCTTAAAAGACACATGAAATCAAGACTTTGTTAAATCCCTTCACAGAAAACCTATAAAAACAAGATAAAACAAGATACACACTGAAACTCCTGTTTTAGCATATAATTCATTAGCAATATGAGAGTATAAGAGTTCTTCAACAGAAGCAACAGGTTTCACAAAAATATTTAGAATATGCAAAGGTGCAGATCATTCTCTAGCTGATCCAATATCAGTTCAAGTCAAGACGTGGATTACTGGTCCAATTATAATTTTAAATCAACACTATTATTTTCCTCTATTGACACCAAATATATTGTACATTAAATATATTATCACTTAATTATATAAACTTTCTAATTTTCTATTCTAAATTCTCTCAGGAACTTCTATAAAGAAGAGATATATTTTATGCACAAGAAAAATTAGAGAGTATTTCCAGGGTTTTCAAAAACCATTTATGTGCTTGCTATACATGCAGAAATAGAGCTTCGTATGTTGGAAATGTAAGCTGATGGCTCACACTGAAAATGTCACCTGCTACTTATTGACATATTTTCTTTTTCAGATTCAAAGGCCTCACCAATATGTTGTAGTGATGCCAGAATGATTTTTTGCTTTTTCTTTTATACCCCTCTTACATGCTCTTTTATAGTTTTATGTATTGTTAGTGCTTTTAGCCCACATACTTGTAACTTTCCAAGTCTGATAACTCAGCTGTGACCCACTAAGACCCACAAGAGACCAAACAGTCTGGAAGCCTCAGACACCAAGGTCCTCTCCAAAACATATTTTTATACACTAAGATAAGCCCATCCAGGAGGAAAGTTCCTCAGAATGAGAAATTCACTCAAGCCTCTCATTGAGGAATCTTTGATAAATATGTTAATTTTGTAAGGCCTATAATTGTGTGTATTTCAGTGTGATGGTGTCCATACATTTTCACAGCATTCCATCTGGACCAAGTGCTGTACCCAAGAATACTGAAATAAAGACCGAGGTAAAAACCCCTTTTCCCCATAAACTGTGTTTTGGTTTTAATTTTAAGACCAGGGAAGGGCAACAGTAGCAGAAAACTATCTGCCCATATTGTCTGCTAAATCCTCATATGTATTTCTTCACTGTAAGCAAAATACTCTTCATATCTGCACACTGGGTTCTAGATTAAACTATGGTAAAATGCACCTTTATAGGACCACTGATTAACTTTCACATTCCGTGCGGATTTTTGCTAGAGATTATCTGAATTAAGGTATTTTGCAAAAACATTAGTTGTCCTCCAGAGTATTTGCAGTGGTGACAAATAAGATTTTCTGTTATTATCTATCACAAAGTCTGGCAGAGCATTATGTGCAGAGTAATAAATGTCTTCACTGTGACACACAGCACTGAGACATTTACATGAGATTGCTATTGTCACAGACAGTAATTAGGTGCTTGATTCTGCCATGGCCTTTCAAAAGGTCTTGGGTACCTCAAATTCATGCTATGGTACATAGATATATATTCATCTGATAAAATTTTACAAGCATAGTACTGTAATATGCAGAGATATGCATATATGAACTTTCCTTTGAACAATACCTCAATATAAAAACAGTGCACTCAAAGTCTGAAATACTTAATAAAAATAGCCAGGTTTTATAAGCATAATTTTAAAATTAACTGAGTAATTTTGGCTGCATAATCATACCCCTGAAGGGATGCAATAAAATATAAATTTAATCAAATACGTTTATAGAACACGCTTTAAGCTAGTGCATGTACGATTTTGATCCAAATATCTAGTCATGAGTATAATATCAGACCTTTAATTATAATTTCTATTATAATTGTTCTATTGAAGAAAATGTAGCCAGTGCCCTTACCTGCAATTATGCACACACAGTCTGTGGAAAGAGCAGATAAAGACTCTCCTGTGAACTGTCCCTTGCTGAGCTAATTCACCCAACTGGTTTAATTTCCTTTGCCCTCAGTCTGCCATTGCAGTGATTACATCTAAATGAAAAGACAAGGAAACACCAAAATGACAAAAATCAGAGATTTATTGTCTAAATTTTCAATTTGTCTTCTATTTTTCAGTCAGAAATTTAGGGTCACAGACAGCATGTTGCAAGAAAAAGTGTTTGGTACTTTCTGACGGTAGTGTGTATGAATATCTCATCTAGTGGCTAAAACGTGTGGCCTCTCCGAGACTCATTACAGTGCACACCTGGTGTTCTATGATAGGTGCCCTGTATTTTACTCCTAATATATTGTGATTTATAAACTCATAAAGAAAAGTCTTTTTGTGAATATCTAGAGTAACATTGCAGGCTGCTCTTCAAAATTAAATACTCTTTTTAGGCTGCAATTTTAGAATGTTTTCTGTGGCACAATGATCTGAGGGAATACCCAAATGCTTATTTGAAATATCCATATGCTGATACATAAGATCCAATATTATAATATACACCATCTTCTCATAGTTATTTCAGCATAGCTTCTGCAATGCACAGGGAGCTTTGGAACCTGCACTGCTGGCTCTGATACCAACGTCCAAAGGATGGCAAAGTTTTGCACAGGAGGGACATGGATTGAACAATCCCACGTGTCCATCCATGACACCCTACTTACAGGAAGGAATTACCCCTGGAGACACCTCTGTCTCTTATATGGTATGTGTTTTAATTTAGCAAGATTACATTTCCACACAGTGACCATTTATTAAAAACGGATGCTATAAACGCACTAAAGCTATTCCAGAAAAAATAGGCATAAGGCTCCTTATCAAATGGCTCAGGACTCCCCTCTGCCCTTCTAATCCACAATATAGGTACTTCTCTGGAAAATATCAACTCCCTGCCACATTTCACAGTTTCTTCATATTGCCCAAATCATTGTTTACAATATTGTTTTTATTGTTGTACAATGAAATTCAACCCAATAAATGGTCAAAAATCTTCTTCCAGTGAATTCCAAGCTACACAGTGTAATGTGTAGATATAATGTCAATTCTTTTGAAAAAGAGCCATAAATGGAATTTTACATGGAGTGTGGTTGTCCTCCAAAACCTACCTGGACCCTGCAACTATGAAGTTGTTTGCTTAGTCCCCTGAGGAAACCACAGTAATAAATGCTAGGGTATTAAAAAGTACCATACAATAAATTTCAATCCAAAGACCACAAATTAACAAATAAAACCAGTACATCTTTCCAGTAAATCCAGTAAATCCCAAACAAACTAGTCTATCAATTAACCCAGAAAGCCCTCTGACAGAGGGCCTGGGATAGTGATTAAGCCCTGTATCAATAATTAGATTAATTCATTCAATTGATGAAATTAAGAAAAAATGTAAAAATACAATAAGCATACACAACCACATTGGCCTCTCAGGCAAAACAGTGTAATGTAAGGAATTTTTTTTCCATCATGTGACTCATTATGCATAGTTACATCATCTCCCCATTTTGTTGCCTCTAGACACTCAATCGCTATGGATTGGTTGCTTTCCCTGAGGCTGCTGATACATTTATAATAAGCATGGACTAACCTCAAAGCACTGAATCCCACGCCCTTGGTGAATTTATCTTAAACAGAAAATGTTAGAAAAAAACCCAAATATCTTATTTAAAAAAATATCAAAGATGTTCTCATCTGGGTTCTGCTTCTGGCTAAGCTTCTGAAAAAACTATTTTGCAATTGGAAACTAGCTTGATCGTGCAGATGTCTGACTTACACTCCTTTATATCCTTTATATAGGGATTTAAGAAGTACAGCACCTTTTACACAAGTCCATTTAAATTATTTGGGTGCCAAGCATTTTGCTTTCTGAATTAATTCCAACTTTCATATGTGACTACTTCTGATAATGCCATGAATTATATGTAAACCTTGATCATACATATTTAAGTGGACAGTGCCAGAATTTAGTCTTGTTCTGTCACTGTTCATGTAACTTCGGATTTGGAAAAAGATTAAAATATTTGCTCATTTTTGTTCTCAATACTTTCCAAGGCCAAGGCATACCACTGGAAAATTATAACGCAAGGAAACATTTTTCCAGACCATCTACAAACACATGCAACATAGTGACTTTAATGAAGATGTGCTAATTGTCATAGAGGTATTCTAAAGGTTTATCTCTTTATTTAGATAAAAACCAGAGCAACCATATGTTGAAGTAGATTCCTGTCAAACATTTTATCTTCAACAATTCTAACATGCTCAGCACATCAGTGATGCAAACCATGATGTTAACTCTAACAATATTGATACCTATTTCCAAAACATTTCACAACTTACACTGAAATCTAATCCTCTCAATTATGAGGAAGATAAATTCCTTACATCACGATTTTTCAAGACACACACGATGAACATCTACCCTCACATTAGCACATTACTTTACACGTCTCAAAATGAAGAGCACCAACTGAGGGGATAAGTTGGGATCATCAGAACTCATGGAGTAAAAATAGTTGGACAGAGCTAAATCACTCATTTAGCATGAATGTTATGGGAATGTTCCCTGGTTGGTTTGTTTTTTTTTTTTTCATATTATTATTTTATTTTTATTCCATAACCATCACACTGACAAGTTACATAATAGAAACTATAACTGTGATTAAAGTATATTTAAATTACAATGTAAATTTTTTTGCTGCCACAGTTCAAACTAGCAGCACATCTGGCTGCTTATCTGTCCTAAAAGTGACCAAGAAATCTGATCACAAACTTTTCAGAACTGTTAATATTAAGGAAAAGCCTTATTGTAATGCTGAGCAGACATATTATTTACTGTGCAAATCAGAGTACTCAAACTGATCACAGATCCCACATCCACAGGAAAATACATTATAGGCTTTTATGTACTTTTTCCGCATGTGCAGAAAAGGAAAGTTTTGTTTAAAACCTCCCTGGATTCTGGCTTGTGTTGGTGCTTCACACAGCCTTAAGTACCAAATACTACACCCTGGATCATTGCCCTCTCCACCTCAAGAGAGGGGAATGTATCCTCAAGAAATGGATGTCACAGAAAGATTCTTTGCCTTAAAAATGGTCTCCATTTTATAGTAACATGAGTCACCCAACAGTCAATTATGGGGACAATATACAGCAGCATATCCATGATTACCACAAAGAAAGCACAAACAAATGTCATCCTCAGAGTTTGGGGAGAAAAATACAACATAACAGCCTACTAAGAAATGTTAAGTCTCCTTTCTATGAATGCAATAGTTGCATTTAAATAAAATCAGATATAAGCAGTAGCTGCAGAGGTGGTGAAAGCTCAATGTTATTAGCATTTCTGAATGTTACCAGTGTTAACAAATTCAAGTATTTATGAGGGAGAATACAGGGGAGAATGTCTGCTAGCGTGCCTTTTATGACACAGAGAATAGATCCATAGGATACAAGAGAATATTAGAAATTCAAGGATGTCCTGACAATAACATAAACAAGGGGTGTACAAAAAAGTAGTCAAATCAGTACTACATTATAAACATATTTACCTCTCTCAGGCTTAGAGTTATTTTTCTTGCAAGAGTGGAAAATAACTGAACTCCTGAGATAAGCTGAAGGTTTGATCATTTCCTCTGCCAAATCTGTATACTCAAATTATATCACAAACACTCTCACCTTTTCTGGTTTGGGGTTTTTTTGTTTGTTTGGTTTTTTTTTTTTTTTTTGGCTGTTTCTGCTTTTGTTCGTTGTTGATAAAAGAAAAGGCTAGCAGTTTATCTACAGCAAGAATTTACAGCTGTAGCAACACTTCTAGGTCACCAGCTTCAGCTTGCCAGGCTGACACAGTAAACTTATGACTGCCAAAGGCATGGAATCCAGAAATTCCCAGATTTAGAATTTAAAAAATTAAAACAAAAAAAAAGGAAACAAAAGGAAACAAAAGCAGAAAAAAATAAGGGAGTGGAGCATAATTATCATGCCAATTCCTTTAGCTAGCAGACTATAAATTTTGCAGGAGTGGGAGCTCCACCCTCTTTTGATACTTTCACAATACACTGAAAATTTATGAAGATTTAATGGGAGAGAAAGAGGGAAGCTGTCAGAGTGCAAATGTATCTTTTCCGTTTTCCAATCCCTTCATTTGAGAAGCCTGACAGGCTGTGGTCCATATTCAACATTAGGTAGTCAATATGGATTTTGGAAAGGGAGAGAAAACCCTTATCTTTTAATTAAAATTCAGATCCCTTGGTCGCAAAAATTCAATTATTTCAAATCATTGCAATCTGAAAGAAGGCCACTGTGCTTCACCAAGGGGCAGAGTAGAAAAGAAACTCCAGATCTACTGTAGGGATTAAGAGCACTGAAAATATTCTGATATCTGTGTCCAGATATTAAATATATAAATGATGGATACCATCTGGATGAGTTTTGCAGTATCTCATTCCTTTATTTAGGCAGTTTAGTTCTAATCATTTGTGGAAAACAGAAATTTAATAATGGAGACTTCTTGATCTAGTTATCGAAGATTAAACATTTTTTACAAGCCTAAGTATCAGAAATTCCATCTTGAAATGTACACTTTTAATACTGCAAGTGTTTAACCTCTCCAGCCATTTATCGAGTGGCACTGTATACTCACAAACTCCAGGTATTTTAAAATCCAGAACTAGATTTTGATCAAAGCAAAGCTCTAGATCAAAAAAGAAGTTCTATGGCTGTGGTTTTCAATATAAGAAATGTTGAAGGATAAATGTGGTCATTCAGAAATTTTTATTATATAAATTCAAAATTGTTCTACCTAGAAGATAATTTAGAACACAATAATGACAATACTACAAAGAACTGAATAAAAATTCATAATCACTGCAAAAATTCAGCTTAAACTGACTTGACTGGGTGTTCTTCAGTGTCACTCTGAAAGGATGAGTTGCAAATGAGGCAAACCAATAGGCATGAAAATTCCTAAGAAATGAGATATTTTTTCTTAACTCTGTCCAGTAACAAGGAGGTGATTCAAATTATTCAGCAGATGGCTCAGATGTAAGAACAGCTTGGTAGAAGCAGGACAAGGCTAATTAGAGTATTATGCCTGTGCCTCTTCTTTATTTTCTACATCATTCCTTTTTCCCTCCCAGAGTGTATCCAGCCTCTCTATTTCTCTTTCAAACATCATCTTAAATCTCAGCAATGCTCTTCTGCAGTAGTAGACCAGAGAACTGCAGAATAAGCAGGAGATTTGTGCTAAGCAGGGAGCCAGGAGGCAGCGCTTCCCTCTGGGCAGGGGTGCTGCTCCTTTCAGTGGCTCACAGGGAAGCTGCTGCTTTGCTGCATTCACAGCTGCTCAGGTTAAAAGCACCTGGAAATATCCTGTGAATGTTCCTGCAAATTGGTGACCACGTTTCTATGAACTGCTACCTAAATTAAGATCATGTGAACACGTTAGATTGAAGGCCATAGATTTCACACACCCAGTAAGAGGAGACTATCAGAAGGATATTTGCATTGGAATGGATAAGATTATTGACATTCACAAGGTTGCGCATTTGTACCAGAGAGCAGGAGAACCATTTTGAGTTGTGTCTAAGTCAAACTCATACAAGCAGTAAGTGCTATCCTGGTTTGAGCTTTTTTTTCCTTTTTAAGTGATCAGGGAAAAAACCCCATGTATCTGCCTATGTGAATGGATAACTACTTCTCTATTTTACAAACAGATCATGTTGCGACACATGGCAGGATTTTCTGTCCATCTAATGCAGAAATATAAGTAACATGAACTCTGAGACCAGCTATTAATTTCTTTCTTTGCTCATACAATTCCAAGTGTGATTGTTAATTTTGTTTCTTGTCTAAACTCTATCAAGGAAAGGGATGGGGATCTTTTATACAAATCATCTATATGTACGATAATCTAAATATGTATTGCTTGAAAAGACTGCCACTAATGCTATCTTAGCATAACATAAATGGGGACAAGAATACACCAAGGCCATGCACCATTGTCTTTTTTTTTTCTTAACAGAATATACTACAGTTCTAATTGTGTTGAGCCACTGTGAGCTATGCAGTGCTGCAAGACTTCTTGGCTATACATTAAGAGAGCATCAGTAGAGCTGAAGAAAACAACTGTGAACCAGGACACCCAGATGACAAATAGCATTTATATATGAGACATGAATTTAATGTGGCATACATAAGTGCATTAGTAAATCACACTTAGTGAATTTTTAGAAAGCAGGGTTAAAACAATATTTGTTGCTGATTACAAGCTTGAACTCCAAGTCAACCTGTACTAACAAATTTTCTAAAGCCTCCTAAAGTAAATGCATTTAGAGCTTAAAACCTCCCTGGCATCACGGAACAGTAACCTGGAGATACAGACGCCAGCCATGTATCACCTGTCCTGACAGTGCTTTTTAGCAGGAGAAACTGCTAAGATAGAGAAGTTAGCAGAGTAGTGACAAGATGTCTCTTTGCTGCACTCCTCCACTGTCTTGGGGTGACTTTATGATGCTGTATCACTTATTGTCTGCCCTGTGCCAGACACAAGTCCTCTGCCTTTAAAGCTAGGTCTGGGAGATGGGGGGAAGGCAGTGGAATTCTTTCGGCGGCCTGTGTTCAAAAACGCAGACAACTCACTCGCTCTCGCCCCAGCTCTCAGCTCTGCAGCAGGGCAGACAGGTGCATTCTTTTGCTTTTTAGCTAGCTTGCTAGCTGAGGCAAGAACTTTTTACTGGGACTCTGGCATTTTCATCTTCTCCTGGAACAGCAAGAGCAGAACATCACCGGGAGGCCCAAACCATGGCCTGGAGGGGCCTGTGCTGCACCCCAGCTCTGGAAAGAGCAGAGCCACATCCACAGAAAGGACTCTCAATCTAACCAGGTTTTTTCCACAGCAAGAGGTTTTAATATTTAACGTTATTCATTTTTTTTCTTCACTCTCAATCCTGTGTGCTCCCTACTTGTTATATACATAGGCTTCTTTCACTTTCCTCCAAGGAATTTCATCCCGAACCTGGTGGGGTGGGGGGGCTGCTGAAATCTACTTTCCATTAGAGGATACGTTCTTTTGATATGTTTCCTCCAAATATGTCTCAAACCAAGACAAATAATTTGGTGCTCAGTGTGGGGCTGGAGAAAGTGAAAAAAGCTGTGATAATTACAATTTGGTTTTAATTATTTTGTATTGAGGTAAAGTAGTCACCATGTTGTTTGAGGTGATAATGTCTCTCTGGTTTCAAGTACTAATGTCTTTCTGGTCCCTAGGCCTGTTGGTTTACCCACAGAGAGCACCAATTTTGTCCCTGGCCTGAGAAACCAAGCCACAGACGTGGATGAAACAGGGACTGGATGCAACCCTCACAATAAAGATCAACGCATGAGTAGTTTTAAACTTTTCTTTGGAATATGTGGATCTCAAGGAAGAATAAACATCTTCCCTTTTCTTAATGAAGTTGTTTCTGACTTAATAAGATCAAACTCTAAGAAATATTTTTCTTTTTGTTTTTTAAAACATATGCAAGTGTTTGAAATTACTCTAACTGGCTTCAACGTAACCAAGCCTCTAGAGAAATTTAACAGGGACACACAAACAAAAGCAGCTTTAAGAGGCCCAATGAAATAACCAAGTGCACGACGCAGAAAAAGTACACACTAAAAGGAAACAGTGATATTGTAAATGTGTTCTAACACATTTTATGCAAAGTTCAATCATCATGTTTGGCAAATGTGTTGTTATTTACATTCAATGTTTAAGCTGCAGCCATGCTTAGCTGGGTCAACATAGTTTTGTGCATAATCTGAAAACTTATATAAAAACTCCATGTAACATGTATAATAATGCAAAGAGACCAGTCAACTTTATCGTATTTTACATCAGATAACATAGCTTCCAGAACTGATTGTATTAACATGTGAAAACCATCAGGTAAATGGAAAGAGGTTTGTATCATATTTTTAGTAAAAAATCTTCTAGAGGGCAGACAATGCAATAATTTGGAGATGTTTTAATCATATCATCTGAGTTGTAGAACTAAAGAGCAAAAGGGTGTTCCTACTAGTGTCTGTAACAGTAATTGTCATTTTAATTGGCTGAAATAAACTCTGCTGCCCCCAGGCCAGTCTTAACACTATGTTGGTGTAAACCTGCTTTCCCTTCAGAAGGTATAAGTGCAATGGAAAATTGCCCTATGAATAAGTAAAAAGTAAAATAGAGCAGTTACTAATTTTCATAAAGATTGTTTGGGGGGTAAAAACAAAACAAAAAAACATACCCTAAAAATAAAATTAAATACAATATCATAAACATTCCTGGGCAATAAAGCTTTCTGGTATTACACAACATTAATGTTATTCATCTGGCATGAAATTTAATGGAGAAAGTGTGGTCTTCTGGCTCTTCTGACAAGAATCCCATGCAGGTGATAATTATAATGAATAATCTGGTCATTTAAAGTTTAGCAGAAGACAAGGACATTAAAAATAATTTTAGAAACATATTTTACAAAATATCATTGACCATCATGTTCAAGGTAGAATCAAGGTCCCTAACCAGTTAATCATAGAAATATTTACTTATGTGAATAGTTGCATCTAAATCAAGCAATATCAATGTCTTCCTCTGTTAAAGAAGGAACCATCCTTGGTGCTTATCTCACTTTGCTCTGTAGAACACAACCACAAAACAGCTGTGCAGAAAGGACTCAGGGCCCCATCTCGCCCATCCCCTAGACCATCCTCTTGAAACTGGAGCACCAGTCAAAGATTCCCTACAGTTCACAAGAACATGAACCTAATAAAAGGAGTGAATGCAGACTTTGTAACAAAAACTGATGTCCTTCCACTACAGAGTCAGGCTTTTTAACACATGGACTGGAATGGACAATGTCCAAACAAAGGGAATTTTTAAGACACTGTTCAGCATTTCCAATGAGATATTCCCCTAGGCTCTCCACTCAGCAGGGCTGCTGCTGTGTTTTCCACACAATGATGATTAACTGTCCCAGAGAGTCCTACAGAGCCTTAGGCTGGTATAAGCTCAGACTTCTTTCAGACTTCCAGCCTTTAAGTACCCTGCCTATCCAAGCTGGGCAGTAGCATCTTGTCATCTTGCAACTACTTCAAACTTGACAAGAGTTAACTTGATAGGTTAATTCTGGGTATGAGCAAATATACCAAAAAGAAAAAATATACAAAGTATTTTTGTATCAAAGGTAAGGCCAAACTTAGGTGTTCTTCCTGCCCTTGCATCTAAATTGTTTACACCAACTTCACTAACTTCTATATTTAACTGTGTCCTGGTCTCTTTGTTGGGGATAATGATACTGAAACGCAGGATTTTGGTTAACACTGAAACATAGTGACTGTTGAGAGCAAAAGCTCTTTTCTGCAGGAGATTGTAGCTGAATGAGGCCTCCTACAGACTGTACCCTCCTGAAGGGCTTCAGGACTTCCTGCTATTTCATCTGATATCTTCACCTCCCAGTGCTTAATAACAGTATTTTAAGGCAGCAGTAAAGAAACAAAAGTTTTTTTTAAAAAATGAAATAACTTTAGTAATGTCACCTTGCTGCTCATTGCCTTTGCCATATTTTAAGGTACAGAATAGACAAACTGGGCTTAGGCAATTAAAAAATGGGAAACCAAGATTATATCCTATTTTGAAACATAGGGTCTCATTATCAAGGAAATAAAAACAGAATTTACATTTTAGAGGACTGAGCTTTGAGATAACTATGGTTGAATGTCTCATATGTTATAAAAGGTTTTTACTCTAATTATATTCTGCCTTTATAAAACACCAGCAGCTACTATTTACAAGTTCAAGATTTGCCAGATTTTTGCAACAGTAGTGGCCCCAACTTATGTTTATATAATTTGTTTAATGGACTTACACATACATTTTGGCTCCATGCTTCCATTATTAGGAAAAAAAAAAAAAAAATCCAAGAACAAATGAGTGGCTCAATTGGAAAGAGCAGACATACCTTCTCTCTGATTACAAGCTTTGTATCATCCAGACAGTCCAGGGTCCTGCGTGGCCTTGTTTAGCTCTGGCAGCAATTGTCTAGCAATTAGATAATTGTTCCTTGAATTAGTTTTAGTTAGTTTTAATTTGTAGCAATGACAGGTAGTTATTCACCACGGAGTGAATGAACCATCATTCTAGCAAAAGTGTGCTGTGGAAGAGGACTCAGGCAGCACAGCCACAGGCCCCAGGACATAAGCACAGATCATAACGATCAGCATGGGAGGACGACATTATTTTATCCCCGTGAAACCAGTTTCGAAGGAAATAAAGTAAATAAAATGAACAATAGAACCAATAGAAGGTAAAAAAATACATAAGCAGACTATATTTTATAAAAACAAACCAAATTCGCCCTAAAACTAGGAAGGAAGAAACTGCCAATATCAAAGGGTTCCCAAAAGAAAGAAGACGGAAACCTTCCTCACTACCTTTCTCACAGCCCTCCTAACAAAGGCTTCAGGATGCTGCCAGCTTTTTGTAACCCCTTTCTCCCCCTGATGGAGACTCTCACCTGGGTAGCCAAGGGGACACCCTTGTTAAAGTTTACTCTGATTTACCCTTCTGAACAACAGATTTCCAGAAAATAGCTCTCAAAAGAGAGGGGAAAAAAAAAAAAAAAGCTGAATTGAGTTTAAGTTATCCTGGCTCTTCTTATGGATCATTTTTTAACCAGTGCTAATTTACCCTTTTTCATCTGGAGTAGCTTCTTTACTATAGTCAAAGGTGTCATGTGGAAACATCAGGAACAGATGTGGGTGATTAATAACTGTAGAAAAGCTAAATTTTTTATGATAGACCACATAAATCTCTCTCCTATGAGATGTCATCTCTTCAGTCTGTAGCCTTTGTGTAGTGTTTCTGAGGTGTTTGTTGGTTTTTTTTCCTTTGAAGTACTCAGATGATAAGATACTAATTATGATGATGCACTAATTATCAGAGATCTGCAGCATTAAAGACTGCTATTTATTGCCTTTTGTAATTTCAAAACTCAAAAAAGTCCTTACAGTCAAGTTATCATGACAATAAATAAATAAGCAACACTATTTGGAAGACGTTATTTGCAAAAGACCTTTTCTTCAGCACAAAAATTTTTATGTGAAATGTTTTAAAACTATTGGTGGAAGGGCAAATTATGTCCCTTGACAGTATTCTCAAATGTCCATAAACAAACAACTGGAGAATACTACACTGAAAAAAATTTCAGCAAAATTACTAATTTTAAAACAACTTCAACTAAAATTTATTTTAAGCTTCTCTCTGTCTGTAATGGTATTTAAGCCTGTGTTTAAATCCTACTGAAGTTACCCTGTGGCTGAATATATCCTTGCACTTGCTGAATTGAGCCTGTAGGAACTGATACCAATTGAACAGATCTTGAGATTCAGAAAAATAATTGCTGTTTTCTGCAGTCAGAAAAAAACCCATCACATACCCTATTAATCTGAAGCTATGAAACACTAACATGAACTAAATTTTACAAGAATAGCCCTACAAATTCTACTCCTTTACCTTTTGTAAACAAAATCTATAATTTTTTTTCTTAAGAAAGAACCATAGTAATATCTGCATGTAAAATGTGAGCTTCCCAGAATCTATATTAAATTAAATATTGACTTACCAAGCACTATGTCATTCATTATTTACTTTACTCAATCTGTGGGATTTATTAAAAAATTGATAAGAATGGCTACTGGTAAAATCCCTCCAGGTGAGCTCCCTAGCCAAACCAATTATGAAATAAGCAAACCTACAGTTACTACAATAAAATCACAGTATTCGATTTTAGTAGTTTATGATATTTTAAAAGGACGCTTTGAGACACTTACTTGAAATGAATTAGGTGCAGTTTCATATAAAAGTTTTAAGATTGCTTTTATTCTGTTATTTGCCAGACCTTTCTGTTCCCCTCTGCCCTTTCCTAAAAGTTGATTTCTCATTTTATTAAAAGGGATTTTTTCCCTATATTTCAAGAGTTCTCTTTCTCCCCTTATGCTCTCTATTTTAAACCCACTCGTATATATGCGAGAAGGGCTAGTCAGAGTGCAACAGACCAACCTGCAAGTAACCGTGAAAATACTTTGAAGTGTAAAGACAAGTTTATAGAGAAAAGGACATTTCCACCTGTGGTGTTCCTCCACCCCCTTTTACCCCTTCCCAGCTAAACCCTGGTCACTCCCTCTATCTCCTCCTATTGCTCTCTGAGGGATCCTGACTCTGCCTCTCCCTGGATCCTGATAAAACCCCAGACCCTCTACCTCCCTTTGCCTCTGCCCCTCGACATCTGGATAGCAGCATGTGAATAAAGATCTTCCATGCTCTCCTCACCGAGGCCTCTTCTCACCCCTTTGTCGCTGTGTCATTGTGGAGAGCACAAGATGCCCGAGCTGGCTGTGAAGGCTCCCAGCTGCTGAGGGCTCTGTGGTCCATGCTTTCAGAAGGAAGGCTTGGAGCACGTGGGTGGACCTGGGCTGGGCAGAAACACTCTCTGGTACTTGTTGCTCAATGCGGCTTTGCAATGCAAGCCAGCAATGCAACATCCACCTATCTATTTAATTGGTGTTAATGGTTAGAATGCTCTACTGTGTGCAGGAATGGGTTTTGCATAAAATTTGTTAGGTATGCAATTCCATGGATACACAGTTCAGGCCTGCATAAGTTTCAATGTCCTTAATTCAGATTCCCCGTTAAACCCTAAGCAGTGCACATTAAAGGAATGATCAAAAGCATTCTCAGTATTGTTAACTAAAAAGAAAAACCACAGCAGGGGAGTAAGAGGTGCAGAATCTACAAAGCATCCTTTTTTTTGTTGTTTTATTTTTGGTTAATAGATTTTTTTTGTTGTTACTAACTCAATAGAGTTAATAATAAATAATAATTTTTACAGTTATGGGGGAGCACAATACTATGTTGCATGATACACCCCCCCTGACCTCCAACCTTAATATCTTTTGTGCTGTGTGAGCCTGTGGTTGTCTTCCAACAGGGATCCACTTCACCTGGTTTTGATCCCCAGACTAGGTCAATACCTTTCCAATAAAAAGAGCCTGGAAATCATGGAGGAAAAAAATATTAGAGCCTCAGGTGTTAATTGGTAGCATCCTTGATTTGAAAGACTACACCTAGTTTAAACACAGAAAATTAGGTTCATGAAACTTAAATACTAAGAAGGTTCTGAGCACAGAGAGCTTGTCGGACCTTGAATCCAACCAAATCCAACATTTGTGATTCACACATGAATGCACTGAAATACCCCATGGGAAAACCAGCTTAATTCAGGTCATCATTAGAGCACTCCTTAACCATCAGCGTCTACCTCTAACACTTACGGGTGTTCCTGGGAAGAAAAGGACTTTCATTCTGAAACAGGTCCCTGTGGGGCCCAAGATCCGTGCTGAAGTCACCCAGCAGGATGTGGTGGCACCACATTTTGACAGACATCCAGCATGTGTCACAGAGCTGGGGCAGAGGAGTGCACACACAGAGCCATCAGTAGGTGAAAAGCTCTTGTTCCTGAGCTGTTGCCTCACTCTTAGAACCAGCCTGGTCTGAAAAACTCTGTTTGCTCAGGCATAAAGACTTTACTTAAGCTTTACAGAGATCCAGAAGAAAGCAAACACCATGAGAAGCTAAGTTCATGATTTTTCATTATGTTTGGATACACTACTAATAAAGATTTCTCGACAGAAAATCCTCTGCAACATCATATCTATCAATACCAGCACTCAAACACTAATTCTATCGACAATAAAAGAGTGATCATAATCTTGCACCTGCATATAAAGAGCTTATGGGCTTTTATTTGATAATGAGTTGCAGAGGTGGTATAGAACCACAAAAAAATGTCTCTTCAGGAGACAGGGTAAGAATTGACATACAATCATAACTGGGGGAGATGGTGGTACTTTATTTTTAATCAGTGGGTGCAGGAAGGAAAGAAAATGAAACCTCACATACAAGTACAAACCATACTTAGATATTAATTCTGGGTCTTGATACAAAGTGGACAAGATCAAAAATATGAATTTTAATAACTGCTCATTTAATTTTAACGTATTTTGCTAAGTTCAGTATTATTTACCATGTCAGCATCTTACAACAGAGAGATGAGGACTAGAGCTCAGACTGAATCTCTTTCTGTTTCATTTCATTTTGCTTGTGAGGAAACACTCCTTCCTACAAAATTTTTCTTCCAAACCTTTCAAAAGCCTGCAGAAACTGTCCAACATCTTTTTGCTCCTTAGGAGAGATTCACAGGAGGCAGGGCCTCCATGCTGATCTCTTGGAGACATGTTGTCTCCTTTAGACTAATCTGTCTGAAATGCCATTTTAAGAAATTGGGAAGCTTCCAAAAGAAATCTAAGGAAGTTTCATATTACGAATTATTAAGGTATAAAGCAAATGTTATGGGAAAAAAATGGCAGTTTGCAAAATAATTGGATTCTGTAACTGTTGTAAGCCAGAGTGGTTTTTCTCTGGGCCACAACCTTCTTGGAAGCAGGCTGCGTTGGTGGAAAGAAGTGAGGAAGGGTCTTTGCATGGGTCTTCAGAGAAGTTTATTCCAGCCTGGCACGCATACAGGATCCTGAGGCACTCTGGGGCCAGACCGGGGAGGCAAAGACAGAGGCCTTTGGGGAGTGATAAGGGTTAAGCATGTGGGGTGGTCTGGGCAGGCCACACACCAAGGTGGAGACTAATGGCAGGGTAGGGGTGGGGTGGGCTGAGGAGGAAGGCTTCATAGGGATTGTAGGCACACCTTGGAACTGGGACAGGCCCGATGGAGAGGGTGGGACAGGAGCACATTTACCTTTTGTGTCCCTTCTTAACAGGGGGTTCCCACATGTAACCATTGTGGAAAAAGGATTAGCTTTTAAATTCTCTAAAATACATGCACAAGCAAACAGCAGATGTTTCCTATATTATGAAAACTACATCCTATACATGCAGTTTAAAATATACATCTGAGGCACGGTAGTATATTATGTTTAAAGTTGTGGGGTTTGAATTTGAAATTTTTAAAATTTTTTGTAAAGATTTGAAAACTTTTAAATATATTTTTAATAAATGAAAGTAATTGAAAGAACTAGTTCCAGACAGCAAATGAAAACACAGTCATTTAGCTGACATTAAGTTATGAAAATATTACATTTTTTTGAATGCTGTCCCATGTGTTTGCTGCAGATGGGTGCTTTGAGAAAAGATCACAGTGAATTTTTACATCAGAATTATCAAAGAACCCCAAAGAATCTCTTTTTTTACAAGGAGTCACATGGAAAAGAGGAGGGGTAATGGATACAAGTTACTTCTGGAGAGATTCTGATTGCACACAAGGAGGAAACTTTTCCCAATGAGACCAATCAGCCATTGGCATAATCTCCCCAAAAAAAGCAATAGTTTCCCCAGTATTAAACACATTTTAGATTCAGCTGGGCAGGGTGCTGGGCCATCTTATCTAGACCATGTTTTTACAGTGCTTTTGCCAAGAAAGGTTGAAGCAGATTAACCCTGAGGTCTCCCTCCATCCTCCTATCCTGTCCATGATGTGTAAAACACGTTCTAAACATAAAGAATGTCACAAAGGACTTCCACTAGAGGCAAGAAAATATAATTAGCAAACACAAAGGGAAAGGAAATAATGCATAATGACTTTTCTTCCTCCTTTAACCTAGAATAATCAAGGCTAATCACATGACTAACAAATTTAAACCTAAGCTTGTTCATTTAGGGATTTGTTTTTCTAGTTTATGTTGTGTGGAAGTTGGAGTGATTGACATTTACCCTCCAGATGCAACCAAACAGCCAGACAATGCTTCAAAGAAAACCACTACAGACACTAATTTTACCTAATGCTGACATAAAACCAACAGCCCAAAACACATTACCCCATTTTCCTGTATTTTCAGTGAGAATACCTTGCAGCTGGTTCAAATACCAGTCAGAGAAAGATCGATTTTTTTAATACCTTTCTAAAATTTTTCCTCTAGCTCAGTGAGTATCCTGCTTTTTCTTGCATTTGCATGTTTCAATAAATTTATGACATGCATGAAACATTTTGTCTTTTCGTTTGGCTCCTACTTAGCTTAGAGGAGGGAGAATTAGAGAGACCCACAGGTATTTAGAGTAGATTGAGACTGATACTCCCATTGTGAAAATTTTCATTAGGTATGTAATAAAATGAGAGTGAGAGAGGAGGGAGAGAGAGATGACATCCTCAGTAGGACAGGATCTGCATTTCCAGCCAGCACAGGGTCTGCAGTGCTGAATTTCCAACCTCCTGGGGATAACATGGAGCTGGAGCTGGGATCCAGGCCCTGTCAAACCCAGCACTGCCCACGAGTCTCCTCAACGTGAGGTCCTTACCAACTGACTGAGTGTTCACTTTCAATCCCAGAAACCCAGGTGTGCTGTAGATTAGCACAACTTACAAGCAATGTGTGGAAATTTATTATGATAATTGTTGCTTTTATTTTTTATTTCCGTGAACTCAAAGATAATTAATGCCAGTATGTGTCCTGGTGTCTGACTCCCTTAATTGGCCCTATGGTGCCTTGGGTGTTTGAAAATTCACTCACTTAAAGCCTTTTTTTGTTTCTTTTTTTTTCCCTTTTGACTTGTTTTCCTGGAGCTGTTCATTAGTGCCTAAAATATTTGATTACATTTAATTGTAATGTCTTCAATTCTGTGCACCTGCTGCAATTTATGTAGCGGGGGGAAACAAGACCTACAGAAGCTAAAAAGTGACATGAGGAATTGAATGTTAAAAAGAATTCCCCTGCAAAGGGTAATTGGGGTTAAATATGGAAACAAACCAAACATATTTTCATTTGGGGTTTCCTACCTGCTACGGTAGCACCTAAAGGATTTATAGCATAATGGTTTCCTTTTCAGTGTTCACATTCCAAGGTTTCATCTCCATTTTAACATTCCTAATTATTTTAAACCGTATCTCCAGCCTGTGAAAGTCCACATGGTGTTGGTCCTGCAGAGGTGCAGTCCTGAGCCCCACCCCTTCTACATGAAGATGTGTTGCTTTAGTACATCTTTCCTAGTCTTTCCATCTTTCTTTCAATAAAAGATGTACATTTTACTACCATTTTTTTTTCTTACAATTACTGAAATGGTTAAAATTTTCCTGGCTGACACTTTAGTTTTAAAACACAGCTTACAGCATTTGCAAATCAGTCAACAATACCAATACAAATTAACACCCCCGAGTATTCAAATTCCCCTGACATCACTGAAGAAGGCATAAGGGATAGAGTAAATGAGAAAAATCTTGTGTATTTTTAAGAGGAAAATTACATCAGAAGGCACTTTTTTTAAGCTGTACTGTGTTTTCTCATTTATCTCCAAGGGGTGTTGTAAACTGTAGAAGAGGTTCTAAAATACATATTTTTCAGAATAAAACTGATTAGATCAGTTTTAACACTTCAATATTGCCATCATATAAGAAATTCTTGTTTCAGCACTGCAGAGGATAAGCAAAGAACAAAAATATCACCTGCTGATGTCTATGATAGCTTGCAGCATAGAGCTCACTGTTGTGACCCAGACCCATTAAATGCTCTTTGCCAAGGGAATTCCACAATTCTTATGCAGTAGCATCCCAATGCTCAATGCTTTTCTTTATTTCTCTGTATGGTAAATACTACCTGAGGCATTTTAAAGCAACAGTTAGTGATCCAGACAAATCAAGGTCAGAAATAAATTTATCCCTGACATCTCTTACTAAGTATGGCATAGACTGAAAAATACAAACACTGGTATCTCTGCTTTTAGAATAATATTATTAATAATAGTCACAAGCTGTAATAAACTGTCAGAGCTCCTAAGAACGTTACTACACAATGAACATTTTATGTTAATATCTACATTTCACTCTGTTGTGGAAACCACAGAGCTGTCGACAAATGCTAGAAATTAATCTTACATCGAATCAGAAACAGCAATACATTGATGAGAGATGTGATGACAAACACTCCTCTTTACTCATTCCCAACTAGCCTTTAAACAAATGTTACAGCAAATGTGTGGCATATTTTTACCTCAATTCAAGAACTGTCCCTGACGTCAACAACAGAAGACAGCTCTACAACTGAAGGCATGGGACCAAGAGTAAGCAGGATGGTATTTTATTCTCTAGATTCAAGACAGATTTCTTGTCAAGACACTTGATTTATGTTTTCCTGACCTACTGTGAAAAATGGAAATAAATGATGCTTTTTGCCAGTTTTTAATCACAGCACATTTGGTACCCCCCAGAAGCCAAGCCTTTTGAACTTCCTTACAACCTGACTCTACCAGTCACACTCTGCATTACATGGCTTCTGAGATGAGAATATCAGTTCAATGTTTTAATTCTGTTTTTGCAAACAAGCCTGAGTAATTACCTCAAAAGAGGTGATAGGATGTATTTAATGGATTAAGATCAGTCTCATTATTTTTTTTTTTGTAATCTTGAGGGTTTTTTGACACTTAGAGGCAAAAGGTGGCAAGTGCTGTAATGCCCAACTGTTATGGATGACATGGAACTGACAGCCTTGGTACATAAACATAACCTCAGAGCAAAGTGGCCGAAGTAAATGCACAAGCAACATACAACTCTTATTATTGCAAGTAAATATTTTCAGCTTTAGACTTTAATATAACCTGGTAACGCAAAAGCAATTAAGTTTTTGTATTCAGATTTATTATTCAAATAATAAAAGGATACAAAAACTGTGTACAAAAGAACATGGTTTAAAAAAAAAAAAGCAAGAAAGACTAAGATATTCCATGCAGTTGACATCGAGGGAGAGAAAACAAAAAAACCACCCCAAAACAGAAAAACCCACGAACAAAACATGTTTTCTTCCTGTGATAAAATCACTCAAATGAGAGCCAGACATGTCCACCTCACAACCATTTCGGAAAAGACCAGGACTTTCCAGCCTAATATTCATGCAGGGCAAACCCCAGGCTGTGAAACAGCACTTTTAGGCACTTGGTCCTGCATCAGCTCTGTAGATCTAACAGGGCTTTAGATGTTTCTCTATAGAGAAGGTCATACCTGTGGTGTATCTGATGATCACGTTCAACATCAATATAGAATGTAATCTCTGCCTAAGACACTGCACTTCAGCCTTCTGTCTTAGCTATTGAGAGAGTTTGAAATTAGTCAGATTTAGTAGCTTTGTGCTGCTGGGCTTGGAACCATTCTACAGTGATCCTTTTTTCTCTGCTCCCTGCAGCCACAGGGCCAAGGAAGAGCAGGGCTGGCACCAGCCACAGCCACACCCAGCCTGCACTTCTTGCACATCTGTTACAAGCACCTGAATATAAAACTGTGTAAAAGCAAAACTCACAAGAGTTTAAAGCTGAAATATCAGAAACCTTAAATGCTTCTTGAGGAGGTGAGGAGCACAGGGACAGCTGAGAATATGTCCAGGACGTGGCTGTGTGGGGAGCAGAGTGAGTGGCATGGCTGAAGCTCCATGTGGAGTACATTTACACACAAAGCACCTGTTCAACACTTGCAAACTACCTGGAATGTAGTAACAAGGTTACACAAGGAGTATTAGTAGCAAAGGTTTAAACATATGCATTGTCACAGCCTGGCAAAATTTTGGAGCTTTGCTTTTCAAACTCTTCTATTAAGCTCATCATGATGGCATCTTCTGCACTGCTCATTCTGCAGGGCTCTCCTCCATGATGTTCTCATCAACAGCTGAAATATTCCACCCTATTGACTCAGGGGCTCACATAGAACTCACTCTATGATAAAGACTTAAACAGACATTCCTGTATATGGCCAAGAAAAGAGGAATAAATTTAATCCTCTGACTCTGCCTTCAGGTTTTTCTCAGTTCTTAATTCCAGCAAGAGTTCTTGTCTCTCATTTTCTAGCTTCCCATGAAACTTTGGCAGAATCTACAAACTCTTTGCAACAACCAGTGATTTATTGATTTTTCAGACTAATGTACTTTTGAAATATCCTAGTGTAATTTTATGATAATCAAACCAAAAAAAATCAAAATTATTTAAAAGATGCTGTGATCTTGAATATTTAAAAGAGCATATGTGCTATTTTAACACTACTATCCCTCTAGCATATAAAACCATGATCAAGGATTAATGAGTTTTTTGTTGCAACTTCTGAGTTTTGAAAAAATATTCTTACTAACATTTCAAAGTGAATAAAGAACCCAGTAATCTTTTTTTCTGTGCATTATGAATATTTAGAGATGCAGAATAAAAGTCTTTCTTACATGTAAAATCCTGAATGCTGTTAGACTCCTCCCCTTGAAAACCAGGTTCAAGCACAAAAGTTTAGGAAGAAAGGAATAAATATAGCCCAAAAATAATCCATGACTGATCTAATTATGAAATGTCTCTATGCATTCTGTTTTTTCTAGGTAAATCAGCCCAAGCTTTCTGTTGTTTTATTTATTCTAAGTATTAAAATAATTAGAGAAGAAGATGCAGTAGGCACAGAGCAGTGAATGTCAAGAACACTTGATGCAACACCCTAATGATGAATGTTCCAGCATACTCAAATAAACAAGTTTCTCCAGAGATTGTTTGAATGAAAATAATGTAATTGCACAAATAGCATAAGCTGAGTGTGTGCATGTGCACAAGAAAGAAAAGGAGAGAGACAGGAGGCAGTCATGGTTCTTGTAGTTGGTGGCGTGTGGTGAATAATTGATCATCTCTTCCTTCCCTCTGATGAGTTCACTAATTCTCTCAGTGCCACACTTCTACAAGAGTCACGATCACTATTAAACCAGCAGAGGAACCCAACAAGCCCCTGAGAATACCTACTGTCTGAGATGCCTTTTAAAGCTCCAAATGAAAAATTGAAAGTGAAAAGCAAGAACATGATTCCAAAGTCTCCTTCACCTTTGCTGTGTGCTCTAATGCTGTACTTGATAGCCACTGTTCCACAGCCCAACACTGAATTTATGGTGCCTGCTACTTGTAATAAAAGAAGGGGCAGTAGATAGAGTCATTCAGCCTGTTGAAAAAATGGCATTAACTGTTTGTTTTATATGCAGTCAATTAACAGCACAATTTACAGACTTAAAAACGATTTGTGAGTTAATGTACACTTTTGAAGACGATGGGCATAGAACAGCCAAAAGTGTTCAGCATGATTTCGTACTGAATAAATTCCCTTATGAGACAACAAATTAAGGACATTTCTAATTTCAAAACCTGAAGACAAAGCTGTCCTGTGTTTTAGTCTGTGGTTACAGATATTGCAGAAGATAGGATTTTTGTCTGGTTTCAGTGAGCCACAGAAATTATTCAAAGGTAAATTCTTTTTCCTAAATTCAGTAAGATGCTCACTGCCTTATTTTTCAGACTTTTAAGGAATCCAAGAGCTTAGATGGACAAAGCTGTGGATACACACCTGAGTCACCTAATAGGATTTCTGTATGAGTAAAGGCAGATGTGCCTCAAAACACTTTGGTAAATAAAATACTCCCAGCAACAATAGCATACACAATTTTTACAATACCAGCCCTCACATAACTGAAGGCAAGAAAGCTATTTTACAAATAAAGTGTCAATTAAAAGATCAGTACTGCTAGATAGGTACCCCATTCTGTTAGAGGAGTTCTTCTCCAAATACACAAAGAAACGAAATGAAAACAGATAAATCAGGCAAATCAAACCCAAAATTAGATTAACTAACAGTAGCATGGGAAACAACCTGTACAAAAAATAAGCAAAGCTGAGCAGAACAATGACAGTAAAAATATGTAGCATGTGTACAGTCCATGTGCAGAAAGAAAAATGTGCCAGGTTTTGAGTGAAAGGCATTCACCTACCAGTCTGTCAAAACAGAGAAGCATTGTCCTCTAATATAAAGCATAGCACGTTACTTTGTCAGAAAACAAAAAGAATATAGTACTGCTGAGTTTATTACTGTTAAACATCATCCCCTTCTTGTTGATATGAATTACTGTCTTTTTGTCCATGGAAGGTTTATGACATCTACCCAGTAGTAAAGAAGCTCAGCAGTACAAACCAAAAGGCTGTAAGGGCACACACAGAAGTGATGGAATATGCTTTGGACATGCATTTGGACTCCATGAAACCACATTCCATGTCTCACAGCCAAAGCAAAAGGCTTGAATTTATGCTAAGACAGTGTCCATGGACAATTCCTGCTTTGCAGCTCCAGTGAGTGAGGAACATTGCCCTGGTCTGTTACCCTGGCTGAGGGACGATGGGGATGGGATTGCCTGCCATGTCCATACCCTCTGCTCCAGCAGGAAAGCTCAGCACCCATGGACACACACAGACATTGCTCTGGTGGGAGACCATAAGAACTTAATTTCGTAGAGAGAACTGCACTTTTCTGACATTTGCAGACAAATATGCAGCAGAGCATAACATAAATGTGTCACACACTTCCTTCCAACCTATCGCCTCCAACATTTTGATACCTTGAAAAAGAAATTTATGTATACATCCAACCCTGGCCTGCCATCTACAGCCACCTGTGGGACAGGGCACAGATAAATACACCCAAACCCCCAACTATAGGTTTGGTGACACTTGGACAGCTTCCTCTAAACAGGTTTTGCCCATATTCCTGTATTCTCAGTTCTGCATTAAGGCCAGGTGGCATTTGGCAAGGCACTGTTGCCTCTATATATATGGCTGATATAATTTTATCCTACTAACTGTAGGAATCCTTCATCGTTAACATGAGGATTAAGCAAGGGAGTTATCCTGTTCTTTGCATCTTACTAGAAATTCCAGGTCAGTTTAGAGAAACAAGTTGCATGCTGATACTTTGCATAACAGCATATTAACTGAAAAGTAGATATGCAGAGATCATTTTAACTGAAAGTAATTGCTGTGTAACCAAGCTTTTCTTTGATGTTGCTCAGCACTGTATTTTCAGCCACAGTATATCTTATGTTCCACATTGGAAATTATGATGTTTATTAATAATGTGTCCGAATAAAGGTTAAAAAGAAGTAATTTTTCTGTCTCTGAACATTTCTGACATATCAAACACTTCTTCGTCTTGAATTCAGAGAAGAAATAAGAAAACTAAAAAATAAAAATTAAAATAATCTGAGTGGTTCAGAAAACTTTTGTTTCCAAATTCATTATTTGTAATACTGCAGATTATCTTAATTTAATACAAAGTTGCCTGAACCAGAATAGAGAAGTATTTTAATTGCAAATATTCAAAAGGGATATTCCTACATATTTCAAAAGTTGTTTCGGAAATAGAAACTATGAAAGCTTATCCTTTCCTCCAAATACTACTTTTGATTTCTTACCTGCTCCAGTGCAGTAAATCTAGCTCCAACTCTAAGTGTCAGAAGTTTACACGGAAGCAGATGAGAACTGTTTCTTCTTGGAGATATTCTTCCTCCATTCTACAGGAGGACATCAAATAAATCCATTTGCTCATGCTTTTAGCTAATGCTGACATTGCCACAAGAATTTAAGATGAAATAGGTACATTAACCTCAAGGATACACAGGCAAGGCAAATGAGCACAGACTGAACTAAACAACAAAACCCCAACACCCCCAACTCTTTTCATGGCAGTGAGAGCACAGGACACACTCAGAAAAGTAGATCCAAAGTATGACAATCTAAGAGAATAACAAATGATTGTTTTCTTGGGAGTCATGCAGAGTGGATATTGTATTCCTCACAGAACGGCAGTGCTTCTCTTAAAGCTTATTTCCCCAATCTTAGCAAATGAAAACTGGAAATGTATAAAGATTAAAAACAAGCTATGACAGTTCATACATAATAAAGTACTTCCACAGAAGTTTTTCCTTGCATTCATCACCTCTATAGCTATAAAATACTAGTTATGACACACATGAAATACAAACTAAATATCTAACCTGGGAAACATGCCCATTTTTTGAAAGACTTCCTTCCAAAACAATTTTTTTCATTAGGAAAAATCCCAAACCCAACCAAACTAGAAACCCCACGAAGTGTACTCTGTTCTGAAGAACTGGAAATAGAGACTATGCCAATCTTGATTTTTAAAGAGGGCAGAGAACAAATGCACAACTAAAAATGTTCAAATAAAACCTGACAAATTGGATATTTATACAGTAATAATAGCTGTAATGAAAACAATTTAATGTATTTATTTTTAGAGATTCAGTTTGGAGAAAGAGAGCAGGTAGCATATTTACACAACCTGATTCACAATTGTTTATTTCATTATGACTCTTCTGCTTTCCCACAGGACCCTCTAAAAGGAGCAGACTCATTAGCTCTGCATATCCTGCAGTAAGTGAACTTGAATACTGCCATTCATATTTATTGGCTGATAATTTAAAAAGCTTGCAGAAAACAAAGAAACAAATGCAGGATTTACAGTGCAATTTTAAAGCCCAGGCAGAAAAGAAACTCCTACTGGACAAAGAAATTCTTGAGAGGAATCATAGATGAAGAACTGAGTTAATTTTCTTCTAGGGATTTCATTACAAGTCTCGATGTATACTGTTGTGTATTTTCAGGCAACATTTTTAAACAAGAGTTAATCCTACTAATTAGTCGTAAGCAGGCCAAGCAGGCATTCCGTGGGTCAAGTGTTACAAAAATTAACCTGTAAAATAATTAATTGAAACACAGGTCTCTTGCCTTTTAGATACATTCTATGCTTTCACTGTGCAAGTGGCCAGACCCCCAACACCTCCATGTCTGTGTAGCTTCAGCTACTTGCATTCACAATCATTTAATGAATCTTTCTGAGGCAAACAAACAAAAAAAAAACAAACCTTAAGAAAGACTTTTTTCCCCCTGTTACAGGTTGGGTTCTGAACAACCTTCTTACACTAAGTCATCATTTAACAAAGGAATCCAAAATGACCTTTAATGACCAAAAAGCAGTAGTGTGTAGTTGCTGTTGTGAGATATCTGGCATGGACTGTTAGGGTTCAGACATTCTCCCCGCTCTGCCAGACAGTTTTCTTGCTTAAAATGCAAACCCTGGGGCCCTGCTCTCCCACAAGGATTTGTGCATTGCCAACTCAGCCTGTGTAGCTCCACGTCGATGGAATTTTGCTACTTTTTGAATAGCTTAGAAAATGTGTTGAGGGCTTTTACATATATTAATATGTTCCCCAACACCATGTTTAAAAATGCATAAGTGATCAGATGAAAGAAAACCTGCAATTTAACTACTTGTATCAATATTATATCCCACAGGATATTTTTTTCTCTGATTCCAACTGAACTGCTATGCTCTTAACTCCAATACATATTCTATCTGGAATTTATCCCCAAATTTCAGTTCTTCCTTACTTCCCTTCCCACTTCCCTGAAGAAACAACTGAAGCTCTGTTGGACTGGGTAGCATTTGTTGTCTTTGATGGATTAGCCCAGAGTTCCTCGACTCTGTAAAGAGGGAAAAGTCCACACAACTCCCTTATTGGCAATATAAACCTTCCCCAGGCAATAAACATCCAACAGAGCATCTCTGTTCATGAGCTAATTTTATATTACTTTGTACTCTGCTGAAAAAATTAACATAAACTTGCCAATCATTTCAAGTGGATGTAATTTGTCACTTTTTAGAATCAAAACTGTATATAACTATTTTAAGTGACTTTTGATCAAAACTGTATACAACTATAATCAATGACTAGGAGAGTCACTGAAGATTTAGATAACTACAAAGGCCATTGCAGTAATTTTAAACACTTTTTTTTTTTTCTAAACGTTGTGGATTATTAAGATCTCTATTATATATTCGTTATTAAACATTATAGACTGCTTAGATTTCACAGACCATATCAGTAAAATGTTATCACTTAAGCTGTCACACCTGGCTCACTGCAAATTAGTACTCTTAAATCCTTCTACTCTAGAGCTTACAATTTTAAAAGGTCAATTACTTCCCTAAAGAGATTTCGTCATTTGTTTTGTGTTTTCAGAGAATTTCTAAGCCTCGCTGCTTTTTTTTCTCTATGCTTATCAGTAGCACTTAAGTTCTTCACTAATCAGCAGTGCACACATCCTCCAGCTATAGAAACCAATATGAGATATAATTTCCATAAGCATCAAGTAAAGGTTCACTGCTTCATTGTCCCTCATTTCAGGGCAATGGGATTTGTGGTACTATTTCACTTAGGTTCCACTGAAAATTCTACCCATGTCCTACAAGAGCCTTTGCTATTTGCTCTTTAAAATAGCATTTCTGTTTCCCATTTTTTTCTGTTCTGCTCCACAAAAATCCACTCCAAACAGATCAATGCTATGTGACCGCATGGAGATAGATCTATCAGCAGGATTTCCAGGACAACACGGAAGCTTAGGTTATCAAGCAACAAATGAACAGATGGTCCTGTCATTCCTTATTTCAGAAAAGGTGATTCCAGTGATAACATCTGCTAATAAGCCTTTCTTGAGTATCCTTTAGAAAGTCAGCAAGCAATGGTGTTAGAAATGAAAGATCAAATTGGGTCAGACATGCTCTTCTCAAGGTGCACTGTAGCTTTCATAAAGGTAATAGCAAAATGGATTGAATGTTCACATCAGCTGCTCTGAAAGGACTGAAAATATGTGAAGGATACAGCACACAGGATGGTGGATTAGAAGGGGAGAATTACCTGTCCTATGTAGAATGCTCATCAGCATGCAAATGTCCCAGGGTTAATTGCTTGGTGTTGTTCCAGCTTTTTTTATTTTTTGAGATTTAGGTCAAGTTTAAAATAATTTTTCTACTGCTGGAATGACTGAAAGTTCTTTAAAGGAGGGAGAGAATCCTAAACTCCAAATTTCTCTGTAAATGTGTTACACTATCAGGCATTTTAACTTTTACACTATTTGACTATTATAAAAACAATAACAAATGAAATATAACAAAAAGTTATATTGAAATGTCTGAAATGAAAAAACAGAAGGTAATTGAAAACAATTAGTTTTCATTTAAAATTTAGCCCATCAGTGATTATTTAATATACTTTTCATCTTTGAATATTACAATGCAAACAAACCTTCAAGGTATTAGACAGCTGCCAGATGAGTAAAATTTTCAAAATTCCCAGCTATTAATTTCCACAAAATTCCATGAGCTAAGGCATCTGTGTACTTGCATAGCTAGATAGGTAATTAATACTTTTTAATAGAGAAACTTTTGGGATAATTTTAAATATCTGGTTATCCTTAAAAACCCACAGTTTTTCACTGTCCATTATCTATGGCAAAACACTGAATTCACAAATTCAGTGGTGGTTTGGTTTTGAGGGTTTTTAGTGGTTTGGGTTTTTTTTTGGTTGGTTGGTTGGTTTTACTTCATTATTCAAATAAGACAAAGGCTAGCTATAATATTCTTCATTATTAAGAAGAGCCCTAATTGTTTATCATCTCTTCAGCAGCACTCATATTTCAGGTGGGCCTTTGTAATCAGGGTACTCTCTGCTGCTTAGGAAAAGAGTCAAAGAATTACCATTGAGATAAAAATTGAGTAGAGTTAATTTGAAATTTCTGAGAATTTTCTACATAGAGAACACTGAAAGAGCCTCTGCTCAGCATTTTCACACAGATCTTCCACAATGAATACATTTTAATATAGGTTTTTGTAAAGCCAGGATTAGTGTTTGAGCTCATTTAGCAGTAAAAGCTGAACAAACGTGAGGAACTGCTGGCCTAAAGGTCCTCATATTCAGCCAGAATATGAGATATATCCTGAGAACTGAGATATTTCCCATGAAAACCTATCTGTCTCTGGTTCCTCGAGCTGCTCAGATTACATCAAATAACAAATCTGAGGATTAATTACCAAAGAAAGATTTGCAAACACTACCAGCACCAACTAGCCAACTTACCAGCACTGGGAAGAATGTCTCTCACTCAGACTGTAATGAGCAAAAGATAATAATAACTGCATCCTGTTTCCAGCTGTGGTTTACATTTCTCCAGACAGTGCTGTGTTCCCCTTGTTTATGGAAAAAGAGATACTAGGGGGAAATTGTCAGTGGATGTACATGCCTAGCTGCACTGATGGTGGCTTAGGAGAAGCTATCCCGATTCTTCCCAGCTAAAGCTGAGGTGCCATATCCTCTTGTCAGACTAGAATGAGGACAATTATGCATTTTTACCAAGATAGATCAGGGATATCACTGCTCCTCTGTGCCAGTACACTTATCTAGTCACATCTGAAAAGGCTTCTCATATAATGTCTACCATAACCAACTGCTTTTATTGCTTAATTGTTCTCAACATGTCAGCATTCAATTTTATTTGACAATGAATTGCTCTTATTATAGGGGTGAGGAACCAGTGGTGAATTTCAGTTTTTCTTGCTGTTTTTTTTCGTGATTAGGATGTCATTTACATACTACCCAACCATGTTGTATGGCAGAGAGAAGGCTAATACATTTATTTCTTCTGAAGTATTTTAAATACAAGGGGATGAATTACAAGCCTAATTTTGTTTAGTTACCACAACTTGTGGAGGGTAGGAAGGAAGGCTGCTGAGCTTGTTTGCAAGATCATAAAAACTGAAATGGTAATAAGTAAGCTTCTAATCTGCTATTCTCTTTACATAAGATAGTGAAGCCCAGGATGTTCAGCGAGCTGTGAAATACAAACCCCAGCAGATATAATATCAAAAGAGGCTTTTTTAAAGAACATACTTTCACTTTTCTGTAACTGTTTACAGTGCATTCATGTGTTGGAAGACAAATAAAAGTATGTAAAACAGTGTGTTATTGTTATGCTACACAACTTGGAAAAAAAAATAAAATAGACTACTTTAGAATTCTGTTGCAATACTTTTCCTGAATGTTAATATATTCATGAATATATATGTAAACAGTCAGATATCTTGAACTATTTATAAAATGGTAATACTTTACTAGGAAAATATCATCTTGATTATATTACCATGAAATGCAGTCTGATTAATTTATTTACTTAATAACCTCTTTTGGAATTAGGTGATTCAATTACCATCATTACAATCCAAAACAACAGGTAAATAAAGACAATAAAATACATGGGTCCTAAATGAGGCCTCAGTGATTGCAAAGCCATTCAATGAAATAGCTGGAAAGGTGTTGGTTGGAGATGGACCTTCAGTCTAGAAGGTTCTTCAAACCAAGTAAGAGAACCAAACCTAACAAGGCAATGCCAAAAGAAGCAAATCCACAAATACCAAGAGCAGCAATTCCCTGACAAGCTCCAGTTGGTGTGGTGAACACTCCTAGAGGGGCTCCAAAGTCTCTGCAGTCACCACAGTCCTGTTTCCATGCTGACCATGCCAGGTGCGCAGAGGAGCATTCTAAGCTTTCTGCTGGGCTTCCAAAGTTGTTTAATCCATCTAAAAACTCTACACAAAAGGCCACAGAGAGCAGCTCATGGTGGTGCTTGTGCCTCAGAGACATGGCCACACCTCACAGACAGTGCAGCACCAGCACTAGTGGGACAAATGGGAGCTGCAGGCTGCTTTGGGAGTCAGGTGCAGCTCCAGACACATGGGACTCTCTGGTCACTCATCTACACAAAGCAAAGATTGCTTTCAGTTTATTTGAATATGCACAGTCTGAATTGAATGAAACTAAAAAAGGGAAACAAGCATTTTCAGAAAAGTTGCACATCCACGTTTCAGCATTCCCACCTTTCAGTGTATCAGTCAGAGACAAGCAAGGACATCCTCATTTTGATGAGGATGAAAAAATAAAGCACAAAGTACTAGATATTTTAAAGATCTATATGGGACAGATACACTTATTTCTCAGATCTATCTATTTCACAAAATATAAATTCTTTACCAGCCTATATTAATAATAATTATTTACATTTTGTGGAATTATGCTTTTATTATATTTTTGTGGAATAAGTTTCACTTATTCAGACATAGGGAAGAAAATGTGGTTGTTCCTTCTGTATTATGCTTTGCTACACACTAATAGGAACAATAAGAGATTTCAGATTTTTTTTTCTTTTAAATTTAAAATATCTCCCACTCTTATCATTATTTTTAACATGAAATAACTGAAGATGTGCTTGAGTAGGGAGGTTGGATGAGATGACCTCAGTGGTCCCTTCAAATCTTAACCAGTCTGTGAATCATTGACGCACAACACCAAATGTAAATCCAGCACCAGAAGTAAACTCCTTCGTTCTATCTTAAAGTAGATTATATGCACATAACACAGGGTAACCTAGGGCACAGGATACCCAAATTAATGACTCACATATTTTGCAAGATGAAAGACTAATGTTTGTCTTCTTTCACTCTTAAATTTACTTAAAAAAAAAAAAAGGGGTTCTCAGACTGTACCTCAATCTGACTGTGTCAATACTCTAATGGTACTTAATACACTTTTCCACTCAAAGTCAGAGAAGTGCTGAAGCACTTAGCTGGGGCCAATATACAATAATCAATAACAGATCTTCTCATCAGTGCAGTCCATTAATAAAAGAGTACTGAAGGAGGGTAAGTACAATACCCTGCTGCTGTGTGTCATTAGCAGATTTAGGTCACAAGAAAGACTCCTGGAAAATGAAACAGCATAAACTTGGCTACAGCCTAGATACAGATCCAAGGAGAAAACATTGCAGGCTACCTGCCAGAAAGCATCCCTCCTTAAACAGTTCACCATTCTGGCTCAAATTCCACAGCATGGGCACTCTGTAACTATCTTTTCAAAAAGTTCTTGTCATGACCACACCATTAAACAAAGAGGTGTATGCAGGAAGACTGATTTTTAAGTGCAAAGTAGATACTCATGAGGCTTGATTCCAAGCTAGTGAAGAAGATTTAGCTGATGCCTCAAATATTCTTAAGGATAATATAGCTCAACAATAGATTTGGAAATCACTGATAGCTCCTCAGTTAAGACTTTAGAATGGCATTTTTAAAAGAACCTGAAAGCTAGATATCCAGCTCAAGAGAAATACAGGAATACTCTGGTAATAATAATGTGAAAAAAAATCCTAGGTTTCAAAAAGATTTGAGAGTGCAGTGAAGAGTTTAATGCCACCTAATATTGATTAAAGAAAACATTTCTAGAGTTCATTCACATCAGCCAAATGGGGGAATGCTTTAAGTGCAATTTTCAGAGATGACAAAAATATTTCCACTGCTAAACCCCCCTTAATATTAATACTAGTAAAATTTAACATATGAAAAACTATTAAATTTTGTTTTAAGTGTTGTCCTAGATGTAATATTAAATTCTCACAAGACTATTCTTAGAAAGGTAGAAATATGACAGGACAACAGGGAATTAGAGTGTTCCTAATTTGTTCCAATTCACAGAGTAATGCATCCTGGTTTCCAACATAGGAATCCAATCTACTTGATGTGTAGCCAAGTTGAAATGAAATCACAGCAGCAGAAAACTGATATTGTCTATTTTGCTAAATAGAGAAGTACTCTAAAAATGTTTTTTTCTGTTTTTCTTAAACAGTGTTGGGCTCTATTTATCTAAACATATGTTATGGCAGTAGATCTATACTATTCACCTCTTTTGTTTGACAACTATAGTCTAGTTTGTTCTACACTTACACCTTGGAAAGCTATTACTCTGTGATACTCTGTGTCACGGGGTTGGTGTTTTTTTTAGTTTTCTTTCTTACTAGATTTTAATACATAACTGTTTGTTGTGACTTATACAGGATAATCAACATTCATATTAGAAAGCACAAACATAAATAGTGTGTTACTTTGAATTGGAACAAGCTCTAGGAGAATCCCAGTTTAAATTACAGTTCTGCCTTTGTAATACTGTGAAGACTTTAATAGTATTAGCAGAAATCTGAAGTAAAAGTAGCACGCTGTTGGAACTGAACTCAAACTGCCCTCTTAGTTCTTCCCACTTTTAAGTTAATTTTCTGAAGAAAATATTCAAACCCATTTTTATTTATGGTGTACCATGCAAGAATATATCACACTCTTATTTGATACAGCAAATGAAACCAGTAAAGCTCTTTTGAAAATTGCTGGTAATGTGGATTTTCCATGGGACTTTGGCTTCTAAAGACTTAAGTGCCTTTGCACATTCTTCCTCTAAAATGTTTGCCATGTAGAAAATATTTTGATTTTTAAAAATTATCCACTAAAACTTTGCATGCCCATATAACTAAATTGCCTTTATATTGACCCAACTACTCTGAGTTCAGTTTAACATAGCTCTAAACTCCCTGTATAAGACTCTTTAAAGTTCTCTGTTGGGTGATTTCTCATCTGTCCTTTCTGCATGATTAAAACAACAATATCTTTTTAGTATATAAGCTACTTTATTAAAAGGTATAAGCAGTCTTCATACACAGGATAGAGCACAAACACACATTTGTCTGTATTTTATGATCTCGCTCTTCAGGTACAGGTGTGGAGTTAGCACTGAGTAATTTACAACTCCTGGAATTGTGTACTAGTGTATCTAATACATATTTAAGACTTTGACAGAAAACATAATTTTGATAAACAAGATCTAAAGATGAACAGAGATGTAATCACATGTTTATTGCAGAATCAACTCATTCCCACAAAAGCAAATACGTCTGTGTCAGTGAATTCCAGTCAGGATTTACACTTCCTATTTCTGTGTACACCTACTATAAAGTCAATTTGCTGTTTTGTGATGCAGGAGATGAACTGGNTTTTTTTTTTTAATGGCAATGTTAGTTTAAACATGAGGACTAAATGAAAGAAACTCTATGAAAATACAATGGATTCTTTATTTATTAATTTCTTAAATATTAGAGTTTTCTTCTGTGCTGCAAGCTAGAAGTCAATTTTTCCATATAATAAGATAAATGTTTGTAATTTAACTACACTATAATAATTAGATGGATATGCTCATTAGATGAATATGCATTTAAACCAAATTCATTCTTATGCAAACCCAGCTCAGCCCAAATAATATACCATTTACAGAGTAATCCACCCAGAATATCCTGCAATTAGAACACTGAACTTGTTTAATCTTAAACTATCCTATCTTGGGTCACAGAAGAGACTGAAACACTGAAATTCACCTTGAATATTAGTACATTACTAGCCCTTTATATGACCTGACATTTTAACAGTACAATCTAAATGCTATCAGTAAGTATTAGTGAAAGTGTATCCTTGATCTGCACTTATTTTAGTTCACTAAAGGTCCCATTTGTTTTTATTGAGGTTAATGGATCTGTGAATACAGATCCATTAACCTCAGAATTTTTAAATGTTAAATCAGCAGCTTTAAATAAATGTTAACATGAGGCAGCAATTACTGATACTGTAATCCCAACTGGAGGGCAAAGTTTGGAGCACAGACTCCCGAGAATATGTTAAACAACCCAAACTCCTTTACTAGTAAGATTTACAAAAAAACCCAAACAATATAAAGCTGAATTTTCTCTGGAGCTACAAGCATTAAAAGCATATTTCCTTAAATGAAAAATAGAACCATGCAGCATTTAACTAAGGGCTTAAATATCTGCTAATTCATCTGCTGTTTTGGCTTTGAACAATTGTCTTATGCAAAAACTGCGTATGCAAAGTGATAATTTACACACTCACCCTGTGGTTATTATTACTTTCAAAATTAACATGTCACAATCAGCACTTATGAAAGAAAGTTTGTTATCGCGCAAATGATGGTTATATAGCATTTAAACAGCTTGACATTCAAAAGCAGGGTTGATTGCAGACCAACTACTTGATACCCATGGCAATTGCTATAGGGAGAGTTTTGTAACATTCCAGCTCTCCTATCATTTATCTCCCTCTCAATCAGACCAACAGTATTTTTTGCATGTTATCACCAGGCCTTAAGTTTTATTTTTTTTCAGTGAGCTACCATTTCAAAACTGCCCAATAGATCGTGGTCTCCCACAGTGACAACTTTTGATTTTATTACTATACAGTGTAAGGGATGAGCCTGGATGAATAAAAATTGTACACAAGCCACTTGACAATATCGCACAACCTTGCACAGTAGGCCATAACAGGAAAAGTAAATTAATTTTCGGAGCTTCCTGGTGTAGAGCAGACATTCAGCTATACAAACAACAGTATGATCACAGAATAAAGACACTTCTTATCTTGATGTATATCCTTTGAAGCAAATATTGGTCAGTCCCTATAATGAACACAATGAAGTAATTAAAAAACCCCAACCTAAAAAAAAAGCCTCATTTCCACTTTAACCTTACAGAAATGAGGCACAGCAATTCCACTTTATTTTTCTGAGTACATGGGTTGCTTTATTCTAGAAGCTCAGGGGCCAGCTTCACTACAGAAGAGTAATCAGGGGAGGAAGGGATATTTGCTGTTTTCAATCTTCATTAGCTGGCCATAGAGGGAACCTTTTGCATTTTTCAGTATTTATGAAGCAATGTCCACATATTAATCTAACAGCTTCATTTTGAAGGAAAGTGTCCACTTAAGAAGTGTTTTCTCCCGTAAGGAAAAAAAATATAGCAAACCACAACACAATCAGTTACTTGCTTTCTAACAGTCTGTATAGGCATTTGCTGCCTGCCTTGACAATAGTGCACAACTACAAGCTCATGCATCCTATTACTACCTCAGGTATCTGCCAGCCTCTCAAGTCTCAGCAAAATCCCTATAATTTAATATTTAAACACACAATGATTGATAATAAAAAATATAATTCCATAAGCATCACTATGAGAAAGAAACAAAGCAACAAAGAAATCAACCCAGCCTTCACCATAAGAACACACTCCCAGGCAAAGCTCTACAGGCAAGAACTCAAAACAGTTTCTTAAAAAAATAACAGAACCAGTTCATAGCACTCAGACAGCAAAGAAAAGCTGTCTGTAATTTCAGAATATATTTTATTTAGGTAACCCTTTTCCAAAATAAATACTGAAACTTATCATTCACTTCAACACAGACTTCAGTGGCCAACGTTGACATAAAATCATGGCTGATATAAAATCTATCCCATATGGTCTTTGGAAATTTATCTACCTACTCATTTGGCACAGACTGAGACTGGAGCCACATTAAGTTGAAATAATTTGTGATGACATTATGTACAAATAGGGCCCACTGGAGTAGTCTGTATATTGAAACCACACATCACAGTAAGCTGAATATATTTGATGTCAAACCAGTGCCTGCTACATATAATGGAAAAAAAAAAAAAAAAGTAGTTAAAGAAAAAGTTTGCATGCAGGAAATTACTTCAATTCCCTTTGCATCTCCTCCCAGTCCCAGAACAGAGAGTAACACTTCGTTGATAATGAACAAACCAAGTAAATCAAGCCTAATACAAAACCACTGGCTGTTCGACATTATCTGTAATTAAAGTTAAACTGGAATGGGAGTATGTTTCTTCACACAACTCCCTCTCACTTCCCTTCACCCCAATCAACTAAAGCACAGTGCTAAAGTCATCCTCTGACTGGGGATCTTCGTGCTGATAAGTAGAAGTCCTAATTAGATAAGATGCTGTAAAGTATGTGCAGTTGCTACCTAGTCCTTGTACATGATTTGGGAGAAAGTTAGCTTGCACAAAGAAAAAATGGAGAGATCACAGAATACTCTGAGTTGGAAGGGACCCATAAGGATCATTAAGTTCAACCCTTAAGTGAATGGCCCATACAGGGATCTACCCCACAGCTGTGGCATTATTAGCACCGTGCTCTAACCAGCTGAGCTGATCTGAAGGTACCTTTCACACCACTCAACACCACTATTACAGAACATTAAATAACTGAATTTGTTATTCAGTATCTGTTGTACTTTATAGCATGAGTTGTAATGTAAAGGGAAAAGGTGCTTGATGACAGCTCTGCAGACTTGCCTACTTACTCATCTAGCCCACAGAGTAAAACACTGTCTCAAACCAAAACAACTTGGTCAGGCAGCAGTTTCACAGCCACCAACCATTACTATGTTCTCTCTTGAAAATGGAGTAGATGTCTGATAAAGCTAACATCTACTCATTCCATTGGTGATCTTTCCATTAGCTTTCAGAGTGTATTTCACAGAGTATCTGCTGTATTAAAAGAGAGAAATACTCTTGAAGGCAAGCGGGAAAGGATGGAGACAGCAATCCCACAGTGATAATACAGACAGGAGAGAGCATGAACACTATGTTTTCTAAATAATCCCCTTGAACCTCCCGCACCTTCAAAATATAGTTGTTAATTTGGGAAAGTAACTTTTTATTGACCTTGTTTCTGGAGATGTTGCTTTGTCAGAAAATTTAGAGTATGAGTTTCAGTACATATGTCTGGTGAGGATACTGTTGTGAAAGATACGTGCATACTGAAAAATGAATGCAAGCCCTGAAAATCAAAAAGTATTTCTCTATTGAAGAATATGATGTTTATGACTCCCAAACAAGATGGATGACAAAATACAGAGTTTATTTAATTTTCAGATGCACTGCAACTGAAAGAGATTGGAAATCATCTGGTAAAAACCCCAGAAAGAGGTGTGAAGATGTCAGTAGTCATTGCAGGTGTCTTGATTTGCTATTCCTACATTCAAAGCACATGTATTACCTGTGAAGGTGGCCCCTGTAATGTAGGTATTGGTGATAGATTCAGCAGTTTGCTCTTTGCCCACTGGCACCAAATCAGTGGTGCAGTGCAGGGGCTGAGTTCCAGAGATGATATTTTATTGAGGTTATGCACATGTGTCATAGTGTTCTCCAGGCAAAATACAAATGACATACAAGATATCACAGAGCATCTAACACCTGATTGATTCTGCACATGGAAGAAGTGGAACCATAGCCTCTGCACACTCAGCATATGCTGTGTCACTGCTGCAGAGTGCCAGCAGTCATATCTGCTTCACGGGGGAAAATACCCCAACCTATTTTTATTTTAGCAATACACAGTAGGATTTAAGAGATGAAAGACTGAAAAATATTGGCAGTACCAAAGTCTGCTTCATAGAACTTGCTGCAAATGTTTGCTTGCACTGATGCCAGGATGATTTTTTACCTTTTCTTTTATACCCCTTTTATATACCCTTTTATATAGTTCTCATGTATTCTTAGTGCTTTTAGCCCACATACTTGTAATCCTTTAAGTTTGATAACTTAGCTGAAGACTCACTGTTCCATTAGGCCAGGAGACCAAACATCCTGGAAGCCTCGCAGTCGGGGGCCAGAAAACCCCAGACAACAAAGTCCTTTCTAGAACACATCCTGTAAACTAAAATAGGCCCATCCAGGGGGGATATTCCTCCTCAGAATGGGGGATTCATTCCAGACTCTCGTTGGGGAATCTTTGATAGATATGTTAATTTACCAGGTCTATAAATTGTATATGTGATGTATTGGGGGTATGTTCCTTTTTTATTTGTGCATTTCGGGACATTCTACCTGGACAAAATGCTGCACCTAAGGATCCTTAAATAAATACCGAGGTAAAAACCCTTTAATTTTAAGACCAGGGAAATGCAACAGTATCCTGAGCAAACGTTTTTAATGCCATTGATTTTTTATTTTGAAGTACCACTAACAACCTAAGTAATCAAGTACAGAGCTAGGAATCTGAAGGATATGACTGTTGTGCTTTTTCTTGCTCAGTATACATTAGCATTACAGCTTCAAGTAAATATATCCTCAGTCATACAGGGAGTTTTGAATTGGTTGTATGAATTTGGGGACTATAATACATATTGAGGAAAGTATGGGCAAGAAATCACAAACTTTCAAATATTAAAAAAATAGGAAGCATGAAATTAAATGTCAAAATGAGAACATAAAATTACGATGTAATCTTAATTCAAAACAAAGTATTTTTCAGAGCCGTCTTTTGATTTGTAGCAAAAGAGTAACAAAAAAGACCTAATTTCATGTGCATGTAATCACAAGGTTCTGATTATTTTTCTAGAGTTATTACTGCAACTTGCTCTGAATCTCCTACATGTATTGGAACCAGCAGCTTGTAATGAATTGAATTTTCATTTTTCAGAGATCCTGGGAAGGGAAGAAACAGAATTCCTGCTGCTCAAAGCTTGCAGGCAAGTGACATCAACTCTCCTGTGTCACTTCACTACAGATGGATTCACAGTTCAATAAGCCACAGGCTCTTTATTACCCAGTTCTGCTACCTTAGGTTGGTGATACACCAGGAAAGTTAGAGCTTTCCCATCCAACTCTATCTCATTTCAGCACTTTTCATCCAAACAGACCTTGGGAGATGCCACTTCTGCCAATTTTATAATTTTCTGTTCAAGCTCTGTGAACCAGAACAACAAATCTCTTGAACTGGAGGCTCTTGGAGGGGCTTCCCCACCTCCAGTGAGTCGTTTTCAGAAACTGTCTTTACCCCTCAAATGCTCTGAGGTGGGGAATGGGTGGGAGCTGACATGGAATAGGGACCCTGTGTGGGCAGGGTTCATGCAGCAGTATAGACCTTTTTTATACTATATATAGACCTCCTGAATATCAACATTATCCAGATTATTTCCACTCACATTATATACATCATGATACAATGAAAGAATATATATATATATATTTCTCCTTTTTTACACATTAAAAAGAGTAGGGGGATATTTATGGCTTTAGATTAGGTCAGGGTTTATTACAAAAATCTGTTAGATATACAAGTATATTTAAATATATATACCAAAAACGTTTCTGATAACATTGAGGATTAGGAAATAAAAGCTATATATTAGGAAATAATGAGCCTAGACTGAAAGGAAAAGAAAGTACAGAAAACTGATTCCATTTATGAAAGCAAAGGAAACAGACAAAAAACTTACTAAGATTTTTTTTTTTTACTGCAACCATTTTTTTCTAGTTCATATGTAAAGCACCTAATCTTTTCAACTCTAGATATAGGTCTAATAAAACCATTCAGCTGTGATGCTCTAATTCATAGAGACCTAGACAGATTTGGTAGATGCAGTGCTCCAGCTTAACAGGTAATTGGTAGCAAGGGTGTTCTCTACTTTCTTTCTCTGATAGTGTTAAACGTATTGACAGGATGCCTCTGTGTGCTGCTCTATGTTTGGCATTTAGGAGAAGTTCAATTAACCAACCTTTCATCTGTCTTTTCACATAAAATACAGCTTGACTTTCCTGTGCTAATTGCTAAGCCCAGAGTACTTACTGCCTCTGCAATTCTAAAGCCTGGCTGTTCACTTGAGAGCATTAATGCTGCAAAGAGCTGGCACAGATAACCTGAGGAACTTTTCACACCAGCTTCTTGTCCTCTCCCTGTGGAAGTTTTTGTCCACACTGGTTGGAACAAGGAGTGGGCCTAATTTACAGGACTACCTGCACATCTCAGTGAAGTTAACACATCGTATTTAATCCTGAAAGCATGTGGGTACTATACTTCCTAGCATGAATTAGATTTTGAAACATTTGTGTTTTATATAAGGATAAAGCCAAATCATACTTGTAAGCCAATTAAAATATTGTCTCAGTGCTCAGAGGTTAACATCGTTGGGAGCTTAGAAGTGGATACTTCTAGTAGAAATAATGAGTGGATGGCAGACAAAGAATTAATAAATTATCTTATTCTGTATTTGTTTATAAATATACAATCCCTGCAGATGGTTTTGAACAGAAAGGGGTTTTAGTGGCATAATTTAAGCATACACAAAAGTGATTATCAGCCAACACTTCAATCAGCAGTTTCTTCTTGGACAATTCCCTGCATGTCTTTGTTCCTGCAGAGAACAGATTATTCTTTGAGCAGCTCCATTTATATTGCTCTCTGTATGCTTTTGCTCAGAGTTCCAAAATATAGTTAATAACTAATTCTTCAGTCACATCCAAGATAAGTTTTAAATTTTCTCCTATGCCATGCTTTTCCTGACAAAGAAGGAGCAAGAGTTTTCTAGTGTCAAATTTAGTTTAGCTGACATGGTAGGCAGCCTTCTTGTTAAAGTACCAGCATCTGAAAACAACTGAGGAAATACAGTTTTTCATTTCCATGTAAGAGTTAGATTCAACAAACATTCCTAGCATTGTAGCTCTGGACAAAGAATAATTCTAAAAAACTGAGGGAAGCTCCTTTCTGAAGTTCAGAATTCAGAGAATAAATATATGAAATCCAGTATTTTATTATTAATACAGACAAAAAGGTGTTATTTTAATACCTGAATTAAGGGGTTTGTAACATTCCAGACTACACTGACTTCAATTACAGAAGCCACTCGAGTTTTCAAGGCTGAGTTTTCTGACCCATGGTCAAATTAGAAATGGGATTTCAGGAGCTATACTGAGTAAAGGTTTCTAGATTGTTTGAAAAAGCCCTAGAGGGTTCCTTTTGCTGCTCCTTTTAAGAGTATGTAACTAAAATAAACCACACAACTTTAACCCAGATGCATCAAAAAGCACCAAAGACAACAAAGCTAACTGAGCATGTTACCAAATACAGGAAAAAAAGTTTTTAAAAGCCCAAAGACCTACTCAACTACCATGCAAGAATAAAGAAGAGGACTTATAACTAAAAAAGCATTTTATTTTCCTTCTTCTTAAAAGAGAAGGAAAGATTCCCAAAGTGGTCAAAAAGCCAACAACCTCACTTAAGATATAATTTTGGTCTTTTTCAAATTTTAAGCCTTACAACAACAGAAGTATTTAACAATTATACCAAGTTCACTGCACCACTAAACTACACCCTTTAGGAAGATAAAATAAAAAACAACAACAAAACACTTCTCCTTGAATAAACAAGTCAGGAAGTTAAAAGTGCATAAAAATCAGCTTCATGTTTTGAAATCTAAGTTGGTAGATAATTGTTGGAAAATTCACAAAAAAAATGTTAGGAGGGGCCAAAATGCACCACAGCCTTCAACACACCTTAGATATTAATTTTAAGGGGAAGAAAACTGTGACAGTGAAGTGCAGCTTTGTAGTTGCACTTAGGTTATGAGTATATTCTGCTTCCCTTCAGAAAACCTGCAAGACTAAACCACTATTGCAGGTTATGATTATAGAAATTAAATAGAAGCGTCATTGCTTCATTGAAATCATTCAAACCTAACACATATATCAGCTCTTTGGTGACAAAGAAGGAAATAGTATGATCTAATCTTGACTACAGATTACTCCAAAATATTCTCATTTCACTGAAGTAGCAGTTGCTTAAACCAATCTTGCCATTATGGCTTAACAGCTTCCATCCATTTAACAACACAAAATAATTTTAGCATATTTGTATCTTAGCTATCAAGTAGAGTACTGTATGGCATGAACAGTAATTTAGCATGGCAAATCCTTCGTGAAACAAACAATTTGGTCTTCTTTGAAAAAGAAAATTTTTATCAGCATTTGCTCTTGTCATAGAAACAACTCCATTCATTTCCACAGAAACAGTAGGAGTGAGTTGCATATGGATTTTTTTCATTGCCTCTAGCCACTAAGATGAGCCAATATTTTTTACAATTCAGTATCACTGAAGTATTAGCCCATGTTCCCTGTTCTTTAATCATTATACTGAAAGATACCACTTTCAACTATTCCAGTGTAATTGTACAGGCTAAGATTACTTTAACTTACATTTCATCTGTGTTTAATGCAAGCTAAAAAAAAAATTAAATTGCAGTACAAGTTGAAATTATGATTAAATATCCATCATATTTGCTTAAATTCCAAACACCTGAAGCACAAGGGGTTAATTGAAAGAGAATAATCCAAAACTGGAGTCTCAGATTCCCTATCCCCAAACATGCCTTTTCTCATGTCATTCTCTCTATCATCCTTACCTCTGCTGTAGTAAAATATTTTCCAAATTAATATATGGCATAAGTCACAAAATCTGTCAGCAGAGATTGATTAACAGTGGACAGGTGAAAAGACTGAAATGGCATATGAGATTATGCATTCCAAAGCTACGTCTCTTTGCAAAAAGACACTGCTTAGGTTGAAATGAAACAAGTTTTATAACATTGGTGCTACGGGGAATTGATAATCTTTTCAAGTGACAGAGTCTGCTCAATGTGTAAAATCATTCTTATTTGACAATTCTCAGGATAGAGCAGGAACTAAAAGATGACTAACAATTATCTTCCCCTCAGACAAGGGGATCTACTATATAATATTTGGTCTTGCTCAAAGGTTTACAGACAGTACAGGAAAAAAAAATGATTTGGAAGAAAAAAAATTTTAAAAATTCCAAATTCCTGCCCACTATTTGTTTCCCAATTCCCTTTTAGTCTGTAAAATTTTCTACTATTCCCAGACCTGATAATAAAATTGAAATTGATATCAAATGAACTCTACAAAATTACAGTATCTATTAGCAGTATATTTTAACTGCACTATTTTCCTTTAGACTGTATTTTAGCAACAACATGCTGCATGTGTTTAATTATTTGTTTTGTTTTAAATCAAGACTATATTAGTTTAATTGATTATCCACACATGTATGCTTGGCGGACTAATTTGTTCTGAGCTCTTTCGGGGAGATACATTTGAGGCTCTGTTTTGTGATTTGCGTGACTACAGAACTTCCTGGAATCAAAGCTTAGGAAAAATATATCAGAATAAATATACAAAGTAGGCTAATTATCCCAAAACAGCAGTATGTAGGTTGGCCACCCTTGGATCTGGAAGAATATTTAATTTCCCAAGTGTTGTGGGCTGACCCTGGCTGGGTGCCAGGTGCCCACTCAGTCGCTCTATCACTCCTTTTCCCACTGGGACAGGGGAGAGAATAAGATGGAAGGGAAAAAACCAGCAGGGTGAGATAAGGCAGTTTTATTACAGTGAAAAGAAAGAACCAAGAGGGGATCTGTGTGTCTAAGAGCTAGAGGAAAAAAAAAAATCAGTGTCTACCTCCCATCAGCAGTGATGTTCAGACATTTCCTGGGAAGCAGGGCTTCAGCATGCAGAACGGTTCCTCCTCCCTTCCTAGATTAAATATCTGAGATGACATCATATAGTATGGAATACCCCTTCGGCTGATTTGGGTCAGCTGCCTTGTTTGTGTCCCCTCCCAGGATCTTGCCCACTCCCATCAGTGGGGGAAGGAGTGTCAGAGGGGCAGCACTGCTCAGCAGTAGCCAAAACACTGCTCTGTTATCAACACCCATCCAGGCACCAATGCAAAGCACTGCAAGGGCTGTGAGCTTTACCTCTGTCAGACCCAATGCAGCAAGACTGACACCTCCCCTTGCAATACTCCAGGATATTCTCAACCCAGGTAGAAAAACGATGGAGAGGAGAAATACCATTTAACCAAGTTCTGGCAGTTAATTAGAAATCTACCAGTTGAATAATAAACCCCCACATCCTTGAGACCATTTATTACCATACATTTACTGAGAATAATTGAGTTATTGGAAAATGACTTTTACCTCCTCAGCTTTATTAATGCACCTAGGCATATTTCAATTTTAAAAGTCACTATCCAAAACCAGCATCAAAACAACTCAGCTGCAGAATTTAAATCCATGCAGAAATATATTAGACGGATCATGATAGGAAAAATGCATCATTAGATTAATTAGGCAATTATCAGAATTCAGAGCTGCTCTCTTTGACAACTGATTCAGTGGCTCTGAATTAATAAGGGATACTTTCTATACACTTTCTACAAATAGAAGTTTATAGAAACATTCGGTTCTTTGATGTTTCTCAGGAAAGCAAATAAAAAAGGGACTGTACACTCAAGCTAAGCTGCTATTCAAGCAGTATGATCAAAAGGTAATTCTTATATCCATGCTTCTCTAACATACTGCATTCAATAATGAATTGAGAATGCTTATGATATCCATTTACTTCAAGAGAACTTCTCTTGTTTTTAAGCTTTATTGAAGATAGAATTGGGCCCAATTTGATATTTGTAGTCAGTATGTTTTTCGAGCCGCTGCACTCAACAAAACAGAAGTTTGTACAGTACTTTATTAACAAGATATCTTAAATATAACAATGAAATGTGGGAATCTGATCTTCACAGTGCAAGGCAGGTATAAAGTGAGATATCCTAGGTCATCCCCTGTTCACTGATCCTACACAAACATATCAGTGAAGTTATGGGACAAAACTCCTCAAAGGCAGCATGCAGTTGTTTATTCAAATCACACTTCTTGATGCCCAAAATAATCTTTTTAAGCAAAGAAATAGAGTAAGTATCCCTGCTATTTATGTCCCTTTGGAAGAATCTGTCAGTTTATCCTCCAACATTTTTACTCCGATTCAAGTTGATTTCATTTTTATTATCTCCTTGTATTGAGACAAAAAATACAATCAGTTTTTCAAACAGTAAAAGCATCCCAAGAAAAAACCCAAAGCAAACCCAACACATCACTAGTGGTTGCTTTCATATGAATTTTAAAATTAACATCTAAATACAAATTCAAATACTTTTATTTTTCATTAAGTGGGATTGATCTAAGGGTAAGGAGGTTCTGCTGTAGTGCTTTGAGAATAAAATGAATACCCAGAAAGAAATTATTCAAGCCAAAAGAAAGCCCATCATTAATGTATTAGTGAAAGATGAACACAGGATTGACACAGATGAAATGAGGAAAGCTGGGTTGACTAAGGCCAAACAAGGAAACTAAAATATGTCATAGTGAGAAGTCCTTGCCCTGGGAGAACTCAAAAGCTATTTATTAATTTTCTGCTAGGCAGAGCCTTTGCAAGCTCTCAGCTTTAGTCAGCATTTTACATAATCTCCTTACTTAAAGCTACACAAGCCTCTCTTGCAAATTCTGAAAGCAGCTTTTAGATCTTGTACAAACAGCACCACCCTCCCAGATTTACAAATTTCTTCTCTGGGATGAACGATTCAACTTTCTTGGCCAAATCCCTGCTGAATTTTGTGGATATTCATGAAGGACAAATACAGCTCATAAAGGACAAAGTAAATTTGCTTTTCCAGTCAGTAGGCAGGATTGCTCAAATACCACTAACAGAACAGAGAGGGAGAAGGTACATTTCCTCAGAGAAATTCTGAAGAAACTTCTTTAGAAACTCAGAAAGGCTGAGTTTCTAAAGCAAAGAACAGTTAGAATGTAATTTTGTAATACCGACAGAAAATAGAGAGTGATTCTATACTTAAATTTATGTTATCTAATTTGATTGAATTCTCTTCCAGAATGTGAGACTCAAAAAACATCATTTAAGAACAAGCAAACAAAAGAAACCTCAAGAACAATAAACACCTGGGAATATAATTTGTGACAGCTGTAGCAAGACTTTAGCATTAGCTGTCATCCTTTAAACTACTATAAATATTTAAATTGCTACAAGTTTGCCACATTATGATCTAGACAGAAGTGTCTTTCTTTGCAGTTGCTGCTTCACATGACAGATCTCATGTTCCACGTATATTTTTTTAATCCTTAGCCTTAGTGTTGATGTAATAGAAGCAACATAGAAACAACTGCAAAAAAAGCACTATTTTCTGCTCTTTTTTTTCCCCTGCATCTCTGCACTTTTTGCCTGTATACAGGGTATGTTAAAAGAGAGTAAAGAACCCACATGATTACCTGTAATCTTCAAAGATGTTCCTTAGCATGTATAAAGGCACATGATTTACTGTTCTTATGCAAACCCTAAATGTAATGGAAAAGAGAAGACAACAAGGAGCAGGGTAAAAGATGCTCAAAGGAAATACAAATCCCACTTGGACTGAGTTCTGCTCTGAACTATGGTCTATGTAGTCTCTAGTCTGAAATTCCACAAAGACAATAAAAAAGGCACATCCTGATCAGAATTTTGCTAACCCAGCCCATGTTCAGGTCTGATGGATGCTGGGAGCACCACAGGAGCAGCCAGGAACAGCAGGGTGAAGGATGCAAACACTCCCCAGATAAGGAAGACAATTTGTATTAAGAAAAAACAAAGTATCATCACAAGGTTATTTCTGCTTTTAAGGCATTTTAATGTTTAACAGTAATATAGCTACATAGTTAAAATTGCAAACCAACTAATTCACTTCTCTTTTCCATTAGGGAAAGCAGCATTATTCATAACTCAAGAATTCAATATAGTAAAAGGTAATTCAATAAAGCAAAAGGGTTTCTTTCTGCTCCCTCTAAGAAATAAAGGACAGTCTCATATTATGTGATGGCACTCCATGGAGCAAGTGTTGAGATGGATGAGCAGCTCTAAGACTACTTCTGCTGTCAATGGAAAACTTGTTTTCATCATGGGATTACTAACACCTGAAAACTTACCCATGCATAAGAAAAGTGGAGTCAAAGCATTTTACACAAGGTAAGCTAAGCAACATGAAATGAACACATCCAGAGGAATGCAGTTTATCTTGCTGCTCTTTATAGCAACCTCAGAGGAATCAAAGGACCCTGCTTCTATTTAAAATTTTGCACTGGCAGAGCTGACATCATTTATTTAATAACAAAGTAAAACAAGCTATCTGGAGCCCTTGAGGAAAACACTGAAGTTATCAAGTACTGCAGATATCAATAAGCTTTAGAAGCAGAACCAGTATGTGTGCAGTACAGCCACCAAACAGGCAAAAGGTAGAATGCCAAAAGCAACACAGAGAAACAAGCAGCAATATTTGTCAAACAAAACTTGGAATGATAGCAAGGAGACAAAATGCATTATTGTCTCTTGATTTATGCCACAACATATTTTTTTCCACTAGTCACAACTATACAGATATTAAATTATTGGTATTGTCCATAGTGGTTTCCAAATCCCACTCCTAAATCTATTCAATTGAATTTCCAGGGTATCTGCCACAGAACACTTGCTTGCCAGCAGCTGATGAGCGAGGTAATAGTACTTTTTATTCTGTAGGTTTGTGAAGGTAAGTGAAGAAATAGTACTTTCTATTCTCTAGGTGTGTGAAGGGAAATCCATAAGCACAACAGTACAGATTTTCTGGGCTTTACAACATTTCACAGCCATGGCCACATCTCCTGGTTTCTCCACTGGCAGCTACAAACTGTTACCTGCCTTTCACACTACTAAAATGCGTCCCCAAAACAAGAAGACGTTCATTTGTGCACAGAACTGACGAGTTAGGGTGAGGTCCAATAATATGTGAGCATCTGCATTTAGATATATCAGCATCTTCCTTCTTGCCTCCTTATGCCACCAAGGATTTGTGATGTTCCCCAATACTCTGTATGACAGGGTTAGATGGTAACAAAGCATGCAGAGAGAGCATTACTGTATGAATAAATACATGAACACTGGTTAGAGTCTTATCTGGTAGAGTTGATGTTCTGACTTGGAATCTGGGGCAATTTCTGAGTTCCTTTGGGTGGGCTTTTTTAACAGGTCTTTGAACAAGGTCTAAAACACTGTCTCTCTGTTCTTCCATGCAGTATTCCCACTGGGAAGCACAGTATATCTAGCCTCAATGGTGAAACCATGCTCACTAACACACTCTCTTCTGATCTACTGAACCAAAAGCAACTTCTGCCTCATAACACTCTATAAAAAGAAAAGTTAAGTGTTGCAAACTCCTTTCCTTAACCTACAGCTGGCTGAAAATACAGCTGATGTGGATATAAATATCTTGAAAGGGAGAAGGCTCTGAAACAAAAGCTCTGCTTCAACCATGGTATAGTGAGACACAATAATTTCTCGTGTCAAGAAAGCACAAGTAGCTGATGACCTGAACTTTGTGTGTGACACAGGAAAAATCCAAGCTGCTTGGTCAAGAAAAGGTTTTTGAAAAGCAATATAAATTGGCAAAAAATAGTTTTTTTTTTTCTTTTTAATGCCTCATCACATACTTCTGAATTCTGATCACAGAGATGTAGAGGAGACCTTTTTAGGACTGCACATTTGGCCACATATTTTATTTCATCACCGTTCCACCTTCTAGCACTCAAATCCCATCTCCCCTTCTTACCCTGATAAAGTGGATTTCTTACTCCTAGAGGTGAAAAGACACTTTACGTAAACCTTGACTAATGCATATCTAGACCAAACCTCCCACTTGGAATGAAGAAGTTAAACTATCTCTCTCTATATCTGAAGAAAGCAGATCTCCTACTTTGGAACAATTTTGAGACTATATGACATGGCCAGTACAAATCTCACTAACCAGTTAATTCTCTGTAACCCCTTGAAAGCCAAATTATGTTTTTGAAAAGAATCACTTCAATTGCTTAAGCTTCAGCCTAGTCAAGTAATTTACACATCTTTAATTATGAGGGATTAATTCTTCAATCTATCTTATTTTTGGCCAACTTGAGAAAATGACCTCATCTCTCTATACTCTTTACTACCTTGCATTTCATCTTTTATCACACTGGACATCAGTTCTTTATTACTGCTGAGGGATTTTTAGGTGGGAATTCTTCATCATTAGCTTCACATTCTCACCCTCACTATCAATTACTTGGATACTTTTTATTTGATTGCCATCATCAGCCCAAAGCATTTCTGCCACTTACAGAATCCATGACTCTCCCTTGAGGGCATGGTGACTGGAATATGGCCCTCAGCTGCAACTTTCCTTGGGGATCAATTCTCTCATTGTTTTCTGGAATAGTGTTTTGGCGTTATTTCTTTATAATTCTAACAGCATAGTCATACCTTCCCAAAAATCAATATTCAGTTTAATACCTTTCACTGCACATCAGGCCACATGATATAAAAAGAATTTTTGTTTTGCTCCCGAAACTCTTCTTTTTAAATCACGTTCACATTCTATAAAGTCACTTCTCTCTAATTCCTTTCTTGGTCCTCAACTATTTACATTAATATTCCTTTTCCTTTGGATTTTTTAAAATATTTTTTTATCAAAGATGTGCTCATTAACAGCTGAGTTGCATTCTGTCCACTCCAAGAAGAAATTATATTTATCTTAAATTATTAGCCCTTGAACTATATGTTCAAGGAAAAAATATCAGCTCAGATTCTAAAATGTTTTCTGCGAAATAACATGAATAGTGTCAAAGGAGTTGAAAATTAATATTTTCAGGGAGAACTAATTTGCATACACCAAGCTAATTTTTTGGCACATGGCAGAAGTCACCACTTTACTATAATGAAACTCCCCTGGTGAGGAATTTTATTTATAAAACTATAGTCACAGAGACTTTGAGAATTTCAGAGATCAGTGATTGCCATCTATTCCAAATTTATGAGAAAGCATCACCCAGAAATATATATATATATATATGTATATATGTGTGTGTATATATAAATATATAAATATATATATATATATACAGCAGCCACTGAATATATGCAATTGAAGCTTCTGTGACCTTGGACACATCAGATGACCATTAACCCTCAGTAGGAAGGAGATGGAGAAATTGCCAAATTATGAAGTAATAAAACTATGAGTCTTTTATCCAGTGTAGCTGCAAAGCATGGAACAAATCTGGTTTTGGTGATAAGAACTGACCTTACAAACTAATATCATATGAGGTCACAACTCCACTAATCCCATCCATCTCTCTCAAATGAAGTGTGGGGGCTGTTGTTTGGGGGGAGGGATTGGCTTTGCTTAATATCATCAGGTAAATTAGCTTATTTATCACAAAAAAAGAAAGAGATATTGCAGAGATAGATAGAACCCAAGGAGATTTCTGCTCTGCAAAGCTCTCATTGTCCAGACCATGAGATGTGTGTGCCCTTGACAGAGGCCACCTAAATGAGCTGCTCGCAGTTCCTACAGAGACACAGCTTTTTCCTCTAAAATATCTGCATGAAAGTGTACTACAGTTTAAAGCTCTGTGGAAGGTGAGGCTCTTGAGACACAGAAGACAGAAGGAAAGATTTTAATGAAGTACATTTATGCATCTCAGAAAGTTTGAGCCAAATCTGGACTTACAGAAAGACAGAAGCAACTCCGAGTGCTGAAATAGGCAGGAAAGTTCTGTCGGCCACAGGAGAGCTCGTAAGGGATGAACGGGTGGGGTGTTTAACACTGGGCACCAGTGGAGCAATTATAAAACCACCAAAGACTGATTTATCTCATCCTAAGATGAGGATTACAAGGGTCACTTGGTCTGTTACTTGCTGGGAGGAGGAATGATGTAACCTGGTACACTGAGAGCACCCTGAGGAAGCAAAACCACAGCAGCATCTTCGGAAGGGTCAAACCCAGCTCCGAGCACAGGAAACCAGGGGCAGACACTATAACCCTACATCTTCGGCTACAATACATAATAAAGAATTAAAACAATAGATAGGATGTTTATAATTAGACCAAACTGCCTGAGAAATGTTGCTGCTCCAGACTATGGCTCACTGCCTCTGTTTGTTCAAAGTTTTGTAAGACCATGCTGTAAAATGATCAACAAATTAGAGCAAGCAAACAAAACCCAGAAAAAGCAAGAAAGTACTGACAGGAACAAAGCAAGGCACCTCTACTTGTATTTTTCTATAATTTTCCACATAATTTTCTAAGATTTATATAAAATTTTTACTCTAGAAAATGTCTATAACTATTTACCTGTGTTTAGGGTTGTTATCAACCACTGTTTGCATCTCCTGTTAAAAAGATGACCCAATAAATAACCACATAAGCAGAAAGTGTTGCAAGAATGACTTAAATCAGCCATGCTAACCCCCCTTCAAAATTCTACCAACACTGTAAAAGTGGAAAAAGTCTTTAACATGAGTGTTAATAATTTCCAATAATTTCACTGTCAAGACAGACATGTAGCACTTTCCATATCTTGAAATGCAAAAGTTTAAGTTCAAAATTTCCCAAATTTACAGAAATGCAAAAGATATTTAGTTGTTGCTAAAATAATTCCATGTATACATGTACATGTATATATATACAAAAATAAAAATCCAGTGCACAAGCCCCCCCAAAAAAATAAACTAAAGAGCACAATATGCCCCTCTTTTCAAGTTAAAGATACTAACTTGCATTTTCATTTTTCCTGTACCGGGTTTACAATTACATCAACAATTGAGCTAAGCAATCCTGTAGTTCTTCCTCAGTTCCAAGTCTCCATGCTGTCTATGCTACTGGCACAAGTGAAAGGGTGGAGAGCCTGACTGCTGCAGATTTGACCAACTCCTTAAAAGTCATTTTTTAGTTTGCCTTCCACTTCTCCATCCCCAACATGAAGAGGAAACATCACACAACTTCTTTGGATTTATTCAGCAAAAATTTAAATAAAATCCAAACCTCATGACTTTTTATTTCACCACAAATGCCATAGAATTCAAAGAAGCCCTAAAACAAGCTCTGTATTATCCCATGAAGTAATTCAGATACATATCAGTTTAAATGGGTAAGTCCTCCATGTACTTTGACCTAGGCTACCTTTTCAGCACACAAAATCTTTGCTGAATAAGTAACAGTGTTCATGAACATCAAGGTTCCAGAATATTCATAATACTGTACACATGAAAATAATAATAAAAAATGAAGTAATCTTAGGAAAAATAAAACAATATTAAGACTAACGTTATTCTAAATACTGCAATTTGATCCAGCAATTAATGTAATGATACAAAAATATAATTAACAGAAATTCCCACAGGATTCATTTATTTGAAAAAACTTAAATTATCCTGCTAAAGGGAAATTCCCATCACAAAGTTCCCATGTTAAACCATAGATAATGTAACATTTTGCATTAGTTTTCATATTTCTCAGTGGTATTTTAAATTCTTTAAAGAATGATCTACAGAGCCAATATTTCCTCAGACATGTTTTACCCCAAAGATGAAGCTTTTCTTACAACTGCAGGCAGAGCCCATATAACAAATAGGTAAAATAAATACTGTGGAGTTTCATTTTTTCTCTCATTGTAGTTATAGACATATGAAGAAACACATCTTCTACAGTTTCAAGTCACGTAGACAGCTTGCCAATTAAATAAAATAGATTCTGTGCATGTTTATTTAATAAGACTTGTGATCCTTAAACTTTTGAGAGGCATTTATAGATAACAGTAACAAGAAATCATATGAGGTTATAAACCTCACAAGCCCAAAAAATAAGATTATTTTATAGCTACAAAATAAAATAAAACAAGTCCACAATATCATTAGATATAATTTGGAAATTTATTCCAAAGAAACCTTGGAATATTCTGCATTCCACAGTGATTCAAGTGGGAAAGGGCATGTAGTTAAAAAAAAAAAAAAAAAAAAAAAATCAAACAGAAGGTGCTGAAGAGTGTGAAGCTGTACATAAGATTCAAAGAAAAAGACTCTCTACAAAGAAAAATTATCCATGAGAAACACAGTCTCAAATTATAAAAGGCTCCCAAATTACAGCAGTGTGCAGTCTCAGCAGCACCAAACATGACAAATAAACAATATAAGCATCTTCTTGCATTACACAAAGACTTCAGAATATAATCCTTCACACCAACAAATGACAAACAAAAATTGCCTTATTTTTCCTAGTGTTTGTTGTTTTCTCCATACCTTGGTACACAGGGCCTTTTCTGGCATCTGTAACAAGTCTTTTTCTTTAAGCTAGGAGTTTATTCCTGGCTATTCTATTCTTGTACCAACAAAATGACTATTCCTACCAGACACTACAGTTTCTCTGACACACAAGCACTTACAGAAAGCTGTTTCCCTGAGAAAGGAAAGTAACAGAAAGGAGAGGGACAGTAGTCAAAACTATGGATGAAACCAGCTACCATTGAACCTGTTACCTAAAATTTCAGGAGTGAGGTCCCTATCACATCATCTTAATGTTTTAATTTAAAATTTTACAGGTAGCCTCCCTGCCATACATGATTTTTTTGGGGTTTTTTTTTGGTTGTTATATAGAGAAATTATGCCAAGAAAAGCAACAAACAAAAATATGTGAAGGTGTTGATGGCAGGAAAAGCTACCTGGTAAGCAATAGCTTCTAAACAAGCACTTGAACAGGTTATCTTAAAGCTCCACTGAATGTAGTTTTCTTAGTGATATCTAAACTTCTACATAAAAACTAAAAATAAAATTTTCCATCAGAAGTCATGATCATGAAGTTAAGATTGCTGATTACCTCCTGATTAAATACAATTAGATATCAATGGCACTTTATAATTATTTTTCCTGAAACAAAGCTGCAAAACAAGAAATAAGCACAAAAATGTATATAGAAGTTACTTCAGGTTTAACAGCAACAATTTTGTACCCTTTTCAAAGTTAGATAATTTTATTAATTTATATAGACTAAGTTATTTGTCTATGGATGAATTAGATACAACTGCATTGAAGTTCATGTACTCAGTGTTTTGGGCTACAGTGTAAGGTGTAACCAAAAGTATGCATTCTACTACCATCTACATAAGCTGTTAAAATGGCTGGAGCAGTGTTCCTTATCTTCTCCACAACTCAGCCCTGATAACTCCCTCTGGGGAAGCAGCAGCCACCCTGAGGGGGCCTTTTTTACTAATGAACCTTCAGGATCTCAGAGAGTGACTCACAGAATTACATCATCCCATTGTGAGATGCCCTGCCCAGGGAGAGGAACCAAACATTCCTACTTGTGTATAATCTGAGGCTTGGAACACCATGAGAGAACTACCACTGGACTCCCAGAGGACAAGAGCTCAATAACCATCGTTGGACCTCCAGAGAAGGACCAGATGTTTCTACAGCATCACTGCTTCTACAAAACCACATCCATCATTCCAACAGGATAGCCACCTTTTAATCTGCTACCACCACCCAAACCAACAGGGTGTCAGGCTGTATTCTGATTTTTGTCAGTTTGAACCAGTGTTTCTGTACTCTTGCCTTTATTTTAATTCTCCTATTAAGTTGTAGTTCTGACTTGGAATCTCTTGCAAGATATTTGTGTGGAGTTAATTCTTCCCGCTGGTTTGCCTTCAAACCAGTACACTCAGTCAATTCTTTCATGAGGCTTCAGCAAACACTGGTGACCCACACACTCCAGTGTGCACACACGTCTGTACAGACATCTGCTTAAGGTCTCCTAATACCCACTTTACACAAGACTGTTTCCAAAATGACTTCCCTTTTGGAAACTGTAAACTTCAAAACTGACATATCAATCTATGAATATAAATATAGTTAATACTTCCCCATATATTCAGAAATTAACTGCTTTGTAGCACAGGATACCTTTAAATTCATTCAGTTTTTCCAGGCATATATGTGGAAAGTAGGAATGCAAAGCTACCTTTCATGAAGCATTTTTTAATCCTTCTGCATTATGTTACATATTGTTCTCTTAGAAGTGTAATCCCTTCAAAGAATTATCTTGCTAAGTTAGGCATTTTCCTTTTTTTTCTGCTCTACAATTCTGCTTTCACAAGTTCCAGCAAATAAACTCATTCACACTTTAGCTTTGCCCATTAAATGTATGTAAAATATGTTGTCACATATTGCTTTTTTCACTTACTGAACTGAAAGTGCAATATTGTAGATATAAGTGTAATAATTTTAGAAATTTGATGTAAAAAATTTTAAAAATAAGGATTCTTACATTCCCCTAAATATATTTATTCAGGCTACCAAAATTGCATCTAGTGCTGTACATTTATACCACAGTGTGCTTTGCCATGGAGTTCTATAAGTAGGCAGATTGCACTTCCACTTAGAAATAGTATCTTTAATTAGTCCAACAGCTATACATGGAAAATTAGAGAAGTACTGGGAAAACGAAGTTCTTTGGATGTTTAAAATAAAGTCTATTTAGGATGTTACAGGTTTTAAAATGTGTGAGTTTGATTCAAATCCACGGGAATGTAACAAAATTAATGGGAAGAGAGCTACCAGCAACAGGAACAAAACCAAGTCATGAATCCAGTAATGCTTACTTTGGAGTTGAGACTGAACTGGAGTCAAGATCTTCTCTGCACTCACAGCTCAAAGCCTCAAATATGGAAAACAAGAACAACAGAAGAAAAACAGACTTGGCAAACTAAGATGTGTTTGCTAGCAAAGCAAATAGGAAAACTGAGATTAAACAGAACATAAAAATAATGCCAAACCTGGATCCAAAGTGTTAAACAGTGTGCAGAAAACCCCCACAGGTAAAGTGACACTGGGAAATATAAAGTATCAGACATAAAGGACAGGACATTTGATTGAAGTGTACAATACCACAAATAAAAGATTAACCTGTGACATGCAACATGGATAATTGGGCAAAGTACAAAGAATGAATTGAAGAAGAATAAGAAATTAGAAACTGAAGCAGGTGAGAGCCTCTCCCCAGCCCACGTGTGTGCAATGGTCTTGAGGGATGAGGTTACAGACCAGAATGAGAAGCCATCACATAAAGCCACTCATACATTCTGCAAGTCTGTCTGAAGTGAGTCCATTATTACCTCTTGAGAAGGGAGAATGGACAGAGGGTCATAATAAGCTGGATTGTCTTAAAAGATTCAGAAGAAAAAGTCACTAAACCTGAACCAACCAAAACCAACTCAAAACTAACAACCCAAAGTTTTACTTAACTGGGAGATTGCAGAAAACTATTGATGCCAAAAAGTGTTTAAGGTTCTTTGACTGAGCAGTGATGAGGCCCTCAACTCTAAGTCAAAGAGCCACTCCCTCTGCATATGATTTCCACAAGTTTGGAATAGGCTCAGAGCCCACTAAAAATACACACTTCCCATATGGTATCTCTCCATGAGGCATCCTGCCTGGGTAAGAAAAAAACTTGCCTTGCTGCTGCAGCAAATGTAGTCCACCACTGAAGAAGACCTTACATTAAATCTTGTGAGAGTAAAACGACAGCATAACAGAAGAAACAGCCCAGCTTCATAGCAACCCTTATTCACTTACTTTAGCTTAGGTGGCTTTATAAGATAAAGAGTACAGCTCACAAAAACAATCTCCAAGGTTAATTGGAATGTGAATGGAATACAATACAGAGCACTATATCCTTTTGCAGTTTTATTTTTCCCCAACACTAATAGATACAGCATTTTCAGCTTCTTTTTGCATCTGGTGAATATACCAGGACACTCACAGAACAGAGCAGACTATTGTTTTTCACAGCCTTATTTACTCAGCTTTTGTTTATTCAATTGAATATAGCTGGGGAGTTTGCATCCAGCATGACATATTTACTGGTGCTGGTAACAGGATACTCTGGAAGATATTAAGTGTTGAAATAAAGCAACTGCTTTCACTGCTTAAGTGTCCCTGGTTCACTTACCATGTATAACACATTTCAAAGGCACACAAAGTGCAAAAGCTTACAGAATAAAATCTTCTACTGAGTATTTTCACATGCGTTGGAGAAGCTGATTCTCTTCTCTGTCAGAGTAAATCAATATTTATACTATCTAAGACCTGACTAATACTAGCATTTACTGAATAGACAACTGAATTTTAGATAGAAATTTAATAAAATACAAGACAGGAAATAAACACAGGGAAAACAAAAGCTATTTCTATTTCCTTCAGGCTTCTGCAACTGAGAGATAGATTTCTAAGTGGTTGTAGATGTTATGTGTTCTCTGGGATATAACTGTCCAAAACTTAATCACCATTTATTGTTTTTCCCCTCAGAACATTTACAAGCATAAGGCAAATACATGCAGATAGAACTCACTAGAAAATGACTTAAATAAAAAAGCAGAAGCTACTAAGCAAAGACATGCAGGGTTTGGAGATCTGGATTCACTACTCTGATTAAATGGCCTCAACATCCTGCAGTTTTCATCATTCATGTTGTTCAAGTCCATTTTATTTAAAGACAACCATGCCATTATATGAATGGGAAAGTCAGCCTCAGTGGATGTACATTCAGTCAATCAAACTGACAGCCAGGAAACATTTTTGGATGCTATCACACTATCATTTAAGTTTCCCAAAATGCCACTGTTGTACATACTTCATGTGGCACAACTTTCTCCCTGCTCCCTGACTCCCACCAGTAAACACCAAGCTTCTGTGCAATGATATTTCTGCTGTTCTTCAACTCAATGTTCTATTTTGCAGCTAAAAATATAAAATCCTTAGCCACTACATAAAGCCACTGATACTTTACGTCACAGTCTCTCTGAAGCCACTGTAGTGAGCCCATTATTATCTCTTGAGAAGGGAGAATGGACAGAGGATCATAATAAGCTGGATTGTCTTAAAAGATTCAGAAGAAAAAGTCACTAAACCTAAACCAACCAAAACCAACTCAAAACTAACAACCCAAAGTTTTACTTAACTGGGAGATTGCAGAAAACTACTGATGCCAAAAAGTGCTTAAGGTTCTTTGACTGAGCAGTGATGAGGCCCTCAACTCTAAGTCAAAGAGCCACTCCCTTCACACTCGAATATCCTTGGAAAATGTTCCTGAGTAACCATGCTTCCTGCTGTACTCTAGACAGTTGTTGGCATGTGCACCTAGTCAATCCAAAGTACTTCCAGTCTGATGGAACAGACCCTTCCCACTGAGGAAATCAAAAGAATCCTTTAGGACATGTCACCTCTCCCCAAGAAGACACATGGAAACACCCTCTGTACAGCATCCGAGTCTCTCATGGATCACAGCCACGTGGCAGTCATCACAACACCCAACCCTTCTGAAATGGGGCACAGTATGATCCATCACCCCTGCTTACAGCTCTGCATTCCCAAGTACAGCAGCTTGCAGCCCTCAAAGCCCAGGCCTGCCTACAGGCCCCACAAGTCAGTCTGCCGGCAGCTGAATACTCCTTTGGAGTCTGTGCAGAGTCTCAAAGATTGTTTACAGGAAGATTAAGCCTAAAACCAATCATCTGGAAGTTCCAACGTAGTCCCACGTTAGGGTCACAGATTACTCAGTACCCTGGGTAGAAAATGCATTCTAATCTGGCATTCCTTGCAACAAGGTGTGAGATAGGACACCCAAAGAGCAGTTCGTCTTGCAGCTGATGGAAGTTTGTCTTAAATTGCACAGAAGATGCCCTGGATAGATTTTTTTTTTAAGCTGAAATACTCCAAAATTCAAGTTGCTTTATATTCTCAGAGACTTTTATATGCTTAAAATCCACAAAGATTTTCCTTTCCGATGTTGCCTGAGATCTACTAAGCAGTAGAAGCATGACAGTTTTATTAAATATTTACCTAAAACATTCACTGTACTTTGGATTTCTTCTCTGTAATTCCAAAGAGATTCAAACAGGCCTTTAAACACCCACTGCCAGCAGAGCTCCCACTGCCTGTACAAAAGAGTGCATGCGTGTAGAAAAGAAAGTTAAATCTGGTATTAGTCAGGTCTTGTGGGACTGAAGAGAGAAAATATGATTTTGAAATGTCTGGTGATACCTATAATTGGAAATGTTCATCCAAATGCTCACTCAGAACATTTCAATCAAACAATGCAGCTTTCAAGAGAAATGACAAGTGGGACAAACACTTTGCCTCCTTTCATTATTGCCATTGTTTCATATTCTACTTGATGAATAAAATGAAACTCATTTTGATAAGTATCCTACATTACTGTAAATATCTGTTAATGAATAGACCCCAAAATATTAAATCTCCAAGAAAAATTTAATTTATTTTGCATATTAGAGAGTACTACAGTGAGAAATCAGAGTCCTGTGTCCAGATAGAAGAGGAACAACACTTCACCTACAAGAAACACAAGCAAACAGAAGTAAATGTCTAAATCTGTAAGAAGGAACTCCTTCACAACTGGGACCATGACTGCTTATAACATCTGAAATAGGTGAGCTAGTGATCCCTAGAAATGCCACTAGAACAAAGGAGAAAGGTTTGGTTTTACATCCTTTACAATAACAGAGACAGTTGAACAAGTATATCTCACTAGTTCATCTCAGAGAAATTCCTCAATTAGCATTTTCTTCCAGTATCTGCTTCACTCTTGAACATGAGCCTAGAGGCAAAACTTTATTTTTCTTCCTTTGAGTAATTCATAAACATTGACCATTGATTAGCCTGCTCCAATGCCTCCTTACAACCAAAATGTACAATAGTATTGATTTCTAGTTTGGCACTTCCTTTGAAAGTATAAGGTAGATTCTGCCTCATTTTATAATTTGTCAGTCCTTACTCTATACATCCATTTTTTCATGACTGCCTTGCAAGCTCTCTCTTTCTCTTGCATAGCAAATATTGGTATGTAGACAACGTACTGACAGCATTTAATTTTTTATGTGTGTCTCAGTACATCTTGTGTTCTTTACTTCTTTATTCCTTATACATATATATATAAATCTTGCACTTCTTATGTACCAAAACAACTAGTATCATCTTTCTTTAATTTTCACATGCCTTTATTAAAAATCCAATTTATTTGGACACCTGCTTGATCACCTACACTTTTACACACTCCCAACAAGCACACAAATAGGCTAATCAGATTTGATTGCTGTGTGAATCAGATATTGCGTGGTTTGTTTATGATTTCAGCTGGATATTTCCTCATGTATTGCCATGACCAACTTTATAATTTTTTAGCCCTTTTAGCCGATCTCCCACCTACACCTATAGTTGTCTTCAGTAGAAATTTCAGCTCCTGCTGTGTTGGATGTCATTTCTTCAAGTTCTGGAGCTTTCATAATAAACCTTCAATGCAGTTAACTTAGACTGCCAACCTATGTTATCATGGACCAGCACAACACTGAAACAGAGGCTCAATAAATGATACAGTTGTGCGATTCATTACAAAGTCAGATGAGCTCTTTGTCATTTAAGTAGACAGGAGAGACTGACATTAAAATGTGTTTCATTAAAGTGAATTTGAGCCTCAGCATTCACTATACCAAAACATCTGGAGACAGTCTAATTCTTACTAGAGTGCCTTGGAAAATATTTGAGCTTCTAAGTAGCACAGGGGATTTGGCAAGTAAAAGGCTGCCTCTTTTCTATCACTATATACTTGAGGAGGATTTAGTTTTATGAATATCACAATACCTCCCATCAACTGCAAAACCATGGACCCAGCACTGGGGACTATTTGTATTAGGACACATCATTTCAGAAAATATTGCAAACTGTTTGATTTGGCAAGTTGTCCAGGAAACTATGAAGTTAAGCTCCTGTGTATTCTTTAACTTATTTTAAATATTTATCACTTTTGTCTGGATATGAAAGCAAAAAAATCAGTTTATTGCTTTTGGCTGTTCTGAACTGACGATGATATTTTTGTAATGTTCTTCATTCTTGACCCTCATGTTTCATTATTATATGGTACCTTCTTGGATTATTGAGACTACAGACAGGTCAGATAAAGTAAAGGAAAAACTTTAAAAACTTCAGTAAACACAATGAGGAGATCACAATTTAGCTCAAAGAACACTTATAGATTGATAATCAGGTTTTCAAAGTGCCTTGGAAGCAGCTAGCATCTGCTTCCTTAATGCTTTTTCCTTTTCTTTAAGAGAAAACGTCTTACTTTGTTATTAAAAAAAAAAAAAAAGGCGAAGGAAAAAGAGTGAGAAAAAGCATAACTGAAATCAGCACACCAAGGCAGGTGGGTATACCAACAAAATTCTATACTTCACTTTAGATGCACATTTATTGTTATTTGTGAATAGATCAGAATTGTTTATTCAAGTTGAGCATATATATCTTCACACTCCCTTTTGATCACAAAAGGCACTATGAGAGGCAGAGCCATGAGTGCTCATATAAGATAGTTAGGACAGTTTGCATTGCCAGCTGATTTCAGAAGCCAAAGGAAAACACTCCTACAACATAACAAAGCAAACAAGGACATGCAGCTACACACTGGAAACACCAAAATCATTCACTCCAACCTTGATTTGCACTTGTCTATTTTAGCTGATTTAATCATGACACCTTTCCTGAGAATTTGTATTTTAATTTCATGCTCATTCATCTATATTTAAATAAATTCTAATTTACATACGTCTACAATACTGAGAAAATGTAGTATGGGTTAACTTATGATCAGGAATGGAATGTCTTGGGGTATTTTACTGTTATTTCGAAAAAAGAATCAAGCTTCATTATCTTTCATAACTCAGTCTGTCTTCTAATAGCTGTTTATCCAGAAAGTTATTTCCAAATGTGTTTACTGTTAACTGTTAATTTTAACCCAGCAATTTTAGTGCTAGGCTTTTGCATTTAGCAAATGATGGAGCACAAAACACCCAAATTCACTGTACTAATCACTTCACAGTTCAAAGGTAAACCTTACACTTTTTACAACAGTATCAGCTGTTGTCAAGATGTAAAACATATGTGGAAGCAAACAACATAATGCAATTAGTTAATTTTGGTAGATTTGCACAAGTGTTACCAAAGCAGAGCTTGATCCAAATACATTACAAAATTACAATGAAAAGAAATTCTGCAAATTCCTGAATGTGCAAATGTATTACATTTTATTTTCGATACCACTTATTTCTATATCACCGAACAAAGGAAGAAGATAAATTGTTCAGTATTGGTTCTTGAAGTGTTGGACAGCATGACTCCCTATTGATTTTCCTGCTGCTGTTCTGTTGAGGGTACAATTGAAAGACATGCAAGTACTTTACAGTGTTCTAAAGGAAGTAAACATTTTGACACTGAAACACAGAATGAGACCTTGGAAGTAAAGTAGCTGAAGAACACAGAAAAAAAGTAAATCAGTAGCCTTAACACTGTCTACCTGAGAAAGTATTTAATTGAAGTTTGAACAACCATGTGGGCCGTAGGTACAGATGTGATCCAGTATCAAGTACCATTAGAGATTTTGCACTATTGAAGTGAATTTCATAGTTTGAAAAATTACCAAATGCAATTTCTAGCCACAGATCCACAGATCCTCACCTATCACTCCCAGTTCTATTATTAATCATAACTCATTACAATTATTAGTAGAAATATAAGTGACTTAGAACTGACAACTTCCTGTGGTGTACCTTGGTGCTTTCCAAAAGCACAGTTGTGCACACTATTTCTTCTAATTATTAATGCAACTGACAAAACATATACAAAGTTGTTTATATGTCAAAAGCATCAAAAACTTACTTTGGTTAAAATTCCTTTTCCCATGATACTTATTGCATAAGCCTTGGCACACAAAGCTACTTTTATTGAATTTCGAAGTGTGACTTCACAGCTGTTTCCCTCAATAGCAGTCAATATTTGTATATTACTTTAATGAGTTCCTAGTAACCCAGATTCCTAAGGCACAGCTGTGCTCCTGAAATCAAACATGTAATTCCCATAGATTTCAGTTACCACAACTGTATTGCTTCTTCTCCAACTCTTTTACTTTACTTTTCTGGCACATCAAGTGCCCCTAGGCTTTCTCCCTCCTCTTTCCTCCATGCTTCTCAAAGGAGTTTAGTAAGAAGAGATGGTGTTTGGTGGCTCTATTGAGCGGATGGGAGACCTGATATCTACTGGAATCCAGCTGTAAATGTGGATAGAATGGATAAGTCAAAGCCCAACAGAAAACAGTTTTTAAGATGTACAGGGTTTTTTTCAGGAAAACCAGAGCCAAGGCTATTTATCAGTGCACAGCTCCAGAGAAACAAACCTTAGCAACATCTGTTAATGAGTCTTGACCACTATTTAATTTTTGCAAGTTTGGGGACCAGTTTACACATTTTCCTTAACTCTCATTCGGCTGTGTGTGGAAAGATCTCTGCTTAAGCACTAAGAACTATTCATATAATGCATAGAGATTTATAAATAGCTTTTATGTTCACAAGAAATGCTGCTTCTTTTCACTGCTTATAATAAAACTGTTTCCCCTTCCTTGTTATACTGAGAGGTCAATCATGAACTCAGTCATTAATGAAGCTCAGCAGTACCTAGCACAAAGCTCAGAGAGTATCACTTTCAGGCATCCACAGCAGGAGCAAATGGCCAATTCTGAAAGAGAAATCTGTTTAGAAAATGGGAAGAAGGAATTCTCGCACAGTCTTTCCTAAGCACATACATTTTTACTTTTTGATAGGCAATATTCAACCACTTCTTCTAAAGATTAAATCTCTGTTTTCACTAAGATCAATTTGAAATACCTGATATTGCAGGGTGAAGGATATCAATATTTCTCCCAGAATAAAGGATAAAAATTCACATATATTCCTCTGATCTTTCCTTGCTATTCTTACCACCACAGCAAAACCATGAACTTACATGGTGACACTTTTGTTTGTCTGTCTCCAACCATAGTTGTGCTTAGCCAAATCCTTCAAAACTGTCAGAGATGTGTCAGAAGGAAGACAACATTGAGCACATAGAGCAAAAGTGAGGGGGAAAAGCTTAAGTCTCAGAAACTGAAAATGTAGTTGTGCACCAAAATGAAAAGCTTCTAGTGAAATTTATATTTTTTTATTTACAGATCCAGTTCCAAATTGACTATATCTTTCTGCAGGCTTAAGAGAAAACATATATTTGGTTTAGGGTTTTTTTTAAATTTTATTTTGTTTCATAATTCCCAGTAATGCTTCTGTCAAATGTGGAGTTCCAGGTCCTGTCTTTCACTAATACCGTTCCTCCAAACATTTAAGGATATTTCAGAAGATGGATACACAGATGCAATTATAACAAGCAGTGACTGGTTAAACAAATCCTAGATTATTCCAGGCACTTTGGACAGTTGAAAAAATTCCCTTGGATAATCAATAAAACTGTTTAGAAGGAATATTGCCTCTTCATCCACACTGGTTTTATTTAGAAAAAGCAAGGTTTGAGAGAAGAAAACCCATTCAATATTAATTAATATTGGGAAAACAATCTAAACATATATTTAATTTTCTGGAAAGTCATTGCAGGTTTTTTGATGCAACTGAAAAGAAAATGTTATTTGGAATGTGGGTTCCGACTTCTCTAAACTCTGTAGAGAAATATGTATCAGCTTTCAGCATAATAAAAAAAATGTGGAGGAGGAGAGGGAGAAGGGATAAAATGATCTTCCAAAGGAATAAATAAAATCCATCTAAAAAGTTGGCTGCTTCATTTAACATAAGCTGTTTGCCTGGCTAAGTCTGGGGAAAACTCATCAATGCGTGGCACTTTCTTGACTCTCCGCTGCTGATCAGATCTCCACCAGCCAAAACTCAAGCTAAATGAACTAGAAATCATCCTCATTTCCTAAACCTGATCATCACATCACATAATTTCTAAAAATAGCAGCCACCCTATCATGGATATGACCTGTGGCCTTTAGTTGAATGGGACTAAGCTACTGCAATCAGCTAATCCCTGCGTAAGTACTTTTCCTGTTTCAAAGCAAGGCATTTAAAAATCAAGCTTGAATGCAGCATCAGAGAACCCTGGTGACTGTGGGAAGGGACAGGAAAGTAATTCATTTTTGGTTTCAGTTTAATTCCATTTGCCTATATGAGAGGTACTTAAACCTACTTGTCTGGCACTGTTACTATTCAAAAATAGCATGGCTTCTACCTCGATCCACAAGCTGTACTTCTGCTGTCTTATCATTTGTTTAGTGATGAGAAAGATGATGGGCAAAAATAAGAGCATGGCTTTCATGAAACACATCCCATACAAGTGCTCTTTTACAAAGGACTTTCAAGACATGCCTGTTGTAAATTAATGAATGGCTCTAAGGTCAGTTCTATTTCCTATAATCAGAGAGTTGATTATTTAATTTTCATGTGCTATTTTTGTCTTACCACATTTTCATACGTTTGTACTGGGTTCTTCCACTCAGTCCAGAGAACCTGCACCACTAGATGTCACTGCAAGCAGAACATTAGAATTGCACACTCACATGGAATTTACAGTCTTTATTGCTGTATTTTTTAAAAAACAAAAGTTAGAAATAAGTTATTTTCTAGTCATATTTACTTTCTCATTTAGTTGAAGGTGAGTAGCTGCCAAATTTCAAATACATATTGGATCCCCAGTATTTGAATCTGAAGGTAGATGAGTAAAACCACTGACGATGTAAGAGATGAAGGATGGGGATGATTATAAAAGCTACCAGTACCTTATTTACAACCTCATAACGTCCTGCACAGCAGTCAGTTTATTACTATTTCTTTAAAAGCACTGCAAGTCTCTGTCTCATTAGAGAGCAGACGTAGCACACTGTTTAATGTGCATATGCTACAACATTAATTAGAGAATAAGATTTTGCAGAAGATTGATAATTTCATAGTGACAATTGTAGCTGCAATTAACTGAATCGTTTCTGGAAATCTTCTGATGACACAAAATGAAGAGAAATGAAAAGAACAACAAGATCCAGCCTGAGGTAGAAAGAAGGCAGGAATTATCTTCAGCATAAGACAAAAATGCCTCTCAAGAAAGTAGAATTTGCACTATGATTTTGCAATTATATTCCATTGTCTGCACTGGCTTCTAATGGAGAAAAAGAAAAATCAAGCCCCATTAAAAAAAAAAAAAAATTAAAACCCAGCTTGTTTTTAACAACAAACAAACGTTCCAATCAGTAATGTAAGCAATCAGCAGTTAAAATGTCCTTAATAATAGGATAGTGGCAACAGAATAATAGTAGGGAAAATAACTATTCAAATTACTCTGCTCAACTGACATTTAATAAATTCATATTTAAAAAATGACATTTAGAGAACTAGATGATAATGCAAATGAGGGTTATATTTATGAAGGGGTGAAAAAACAGCTTCTAGTCTCAAGTATAAGAATATCCTAGGTTTTGGTACCTGGCAAAAAATATCAAAACTTGCTGATGGATAGTAATCTGGTGCAATTATATACTATTCTGAGCTAAATGCCATGTATTCTCCATCTGTCCTTACAATCGTGGCAGAAATAACTTTCTAGCACGGGCTAATTCTTGTTTATCTATGTCACCCTCTTGACATGAGGTGCTGTTTTCCGAATATAAAATGGTCCAATAGCCAAAAGGAGCTGCTTGAATTTACATGCTTGGACACTGCACTGTGCCAAACAGGAGTTTGGCTACTAACTTTCCTATCATAATTCAGGATGTGGATGTCTCAGTTCCCTTAACAATATATATTTTAGGATTCTAGCCTGCCTCCCAGTTTCCACTATAACAAGGATATTACATTTCTTTAAGTGCATTTTCATTGTCTGAAACAGTCCTCTCAGATTCAGCAGAGGCTTTTTGTATTCCCTTTTGCTCAACCTTAAAAAACCACAAGGAACATTTTCAGCAACACAGTAAAACTTAGTGGCATTCAAAATGCAGCACGGTGGTTGTACTGCCCTCGATATACTCACCTGTCTTGGAGTGGGGAATCCAAAGAAATCCCTTGAGCCAGGTCATGGTTTTGTTTTCCAACACATTTTCCCAATGAATATGTAAAAAAAAACCCAAACAAAACTAAAAGTTTGACACTCACTTGCATTTCATTGTTGCTGACAACAATGCTGTACTCCTAGCACTTCACTGCTAAATGGGACTGCACAGTTTTTAAACTGATCCAACATTCCAGATGATGCCTGGTAATGGATAACCTTGTCTCAGGTTATAATATAGATGCCATTTTCCTGCTCCCCTACTGTCCCCAAAAAGGATGCTATTGTTGTNGGGGGGGGGTTGTTTTTTAAAGAAAGAATGCCTTTGTTTAACAGCAGTCAGTGCTGAGTATTAGGTGACAATGACTTCATCCAATGCTGGGTTGAAGGCATAGAGTTCATTTAATACTGTATTTTTAGACAGTCTCTAATTTATCTGTTTAAAACCAAAAGTGACTTATCTTTTAGCAATAGCCTTGAAGTACATTACAATAACAGAGGTGTTATGTATGCAGTCAAACAACCTTAGGTTTTCCTCAGGGAACATTGTAATTAAATCTTAAACAAATTTTAAGAAGCCTAAGCCTTGCATCATACTCAGCTTGCAAGTCTTCTCATTACATAGTTGAGATTACATCCGCTTAATAGAAAAGCCACTTCCACTTTGTCAGAACACAAATGTTAATTAGAGCTTCAAAATGCATGTTTGAATCTCAGATAAAAAAATTACCAATACATAAATCAAAACAAAGTGATCAATATAGCTGCTGTAATATTTATGGCATTCATTCCAATATCTAGATAAAAGTCCCAGATAAAAACATCTCAAAATGAAATAATCAAATTTTCAATCAAATTGAAAAGCTTTCAGACTGCTTAAGACTTATGACTACAATTGATTGAGTGGGAAATTCAGGCACACCATTTAATTGCAGAAACAAACCCTAACCTGTTTGTTGGTGTTTAACTTAGTAATTTTTTATTTCAATGTATTAATAAAGTAGTATTCAATGAATTTAAAATTCTTGAAATATATCTGTAAAAGTCTGAAATTGCCTTTAAAACCTGGCACTTGAGAAGAAAGGAAGAATTCAATCTCTCACAATCAACACTACAGCACATTTCCTAGAGATCCTTGGAAGTTCATCCTCAGGTGCAGCCTACACCAGGGGATGACTGTAATTTATTTTTATTTCGAGTAGTTGGAATTGTGGTTGTGTTTCACTCCTGGATTTTAAGCTGTTCCCTTCTCCCATCCCAGCCCACTTCCCTCATCATAGTGTCTTCCCCAGCTCAGATAAAAACATTATCCATAACTGTTAAACCTTAGATTACAAAACACTGTATAAGACTAATCATAGATATTTATAGTCTGTACAAACTTTGTTTGCTCATCCATGGAAAGCACTTAATAAGGCTAGTTCATCTGGAAAGAGGTTAAATTAAATAATCAAAACCAAATGTGATGCATATTCAGAAAAATATGGTGTTCAGAACTAACAATAATGAAATTTAGGCCTTAGGAAAAAAAACCCCACAACAAATTCTGTAATTTGTTTCATACTTTCCCCTATTTATTTCTTTCTATGACCAAGGGAAGAAAAATTAAAGTCTAATATTTTACCAGGTTGGTAATTTCTTATTTAATGGAAGTTCTGATAATTGTCCCTTTCTATTTAAGTCGCAGCTAAGATTAGAAGAAGAATGCAAATAATAAATTGAGAAATTCAAAAGTATGATAATTTTCCTCCCAGTAAAAGACCCCAAATGCTGAAACTTGTCAAGCCATTCCCTGCCACAAGCACTCCATACTGAAGCCAATATCCTAAGGACCCGGATGAGAAAGGAAAGAGTGAGCATGTCAGCAGGAAAACACTACAAAATGGGACATGTGTGGTACAGAACAATTTTAGCTACATTATGGAGAGTCCTTCTTTGTAGTAGCACTCATCTTTTCTATTTTCTGTAACAACTAAATCCACATCAGTAATAATAATCCTGCAATTTGCCTCTTATCTTTGAATATAATAGCAATATACTTGTCTTTTCACATAAGTTATGTTTTCCTTTTTACAAAGATGCATGACATCATGCTGTGCTATCTGCTGTCTAACTCAGTTATGAAGTTGTTTGTATACCCTGAGCTCATGTAGAAATTCCTTAAGGCCAAAGAAAGGCAAGGATTTCATTTCATATACTGTATTAACAAGAAAGGTCACAATTATCAAGCTTATGATACTTTCAGGAGAGCACACAAGAGTGAAGACATGGTACATATTAATATCACCCTACAGCTTCAGAGACCTTAAAAGGCATAACCTGCCACAAACACTCCTACTGCTCTATGCTATTTATCATAGAACAATTTCTAACTTATGGTGTGGTACTCCCTTTATTTATAATTTTAAACCAAGGCTTACTTCTGCAGTCCCCTGTAACATGCTATCATAATATAAAGTATATAAATTATAAATATATACTCTATATTATTAAATTTTTTAAATTTAAGAGCCTGTTATTTTCTGCAAGAGACTGTGTTTCATGGTAACTTTAGGAGTAACATGAAAATCAAGAGTTAGGAACTGGATATGGAAAGTTCTGTCATTCAGGGACGCAGACATTTCATGCTGGCAATTGGGGCATTCTGAACTGAGAAAATGTCTGTTTTCCTTCAAAGAAGTGGAAGGAAAGAAAGAATCATCATGACCCAAAAGATACCTCCACATATTTGCAGCTATGATTGGGGAGTTAAAATGACAGGAATGATTCCATTTTTGATGGGTGCTCATGAGAGAGCAGCATACTTACACATCCCAGAAGAAGCTGAGATAGTTATACCAGCTATAGTTTGAAAAACAATGTCAAAGTTACTTTGGATTTTCTAAATAATTTTTTCTCACTTTCTCTTAACAATACATGCATTGAAATTCTGTTCTTCAACATTTCTCTTTGCTTTTTTATAAGTGTCAGTTTATCAGGATAACAAATACCAGTAATATTTTGTTTAATAGCATTTGTGCTTATTTGTGCTTTCCAAGCTTAAATTAATAGTGATATCTATACATTTTATGGGTGGTGAATAAAATATACCATCTTATACTTACTGACAGATCTGAATTTTAGATCAGCTTGTCTCATTACATCTGTGGTAGATCTGGGGCATTCTATCTACTCTGACAGGTTTAGCTTCTGCTGAGCAATATCCCTCTGAACCTGCCAGTGTTCAGATTCGGGGCACACACTCCCTGCAGGTGGCTGGAAAACTATACTGGGATTTATGGCATTTATCTCCCTTTAATGCAACACAGGACACTCTCTCTGTAACCTTAGTGTTTTGATTGCATATGAATACTCAAATTAATTGTTAATGACAAAAGTAAGCCCTTCTCACCCCAAAGAAACATTTTTTGGGCACAAAGGTAATGAACCCTGTCCCTCACAATGAAGGGCACTTGGAATGAGCAGCACACTCGGATTTTCCATACTGGCACTGGATAATCAACTCAGGGTATGCCTACATTAGGACTCTATTTTGGGTCAAGAGTGTTGTCTGATTTGTTTTTAATGCTAATTTCAGAATTCAATGTGGTGCATCATATGAACCTAAGTACAATCAGGAGACAGAGTGCAGAAACAAGATGCCTTTTCACCTGAAAGGAAGTTAGAAGCTGTACCAGAATTACACATAAATCCTTCCCATCCAAAATGAGTGTTCCTTTTGGAAAACCAGCCTAGAATTAGCACAGAATATAATGTCTGAAAGAAAAAAAAAAAGTGTTGGTGTAAATGGCAGGCCCGAGACACCATCTCTTTCACTTTGCACATTCATTCTTTAGCCTGCACTGCCTCCTAACATGAACTTTGTCACTGAGTATTGCCATGGCCTATAAAGATTGGTTTGTCATTTTTTTTAAAGCACCAAAAAGAAAGGTTTAATGTTGGTTTACAGATAAGCATTATTTTTATGTCCTGGCAGAGTTCCATCTGCAGAAGCACAGTCTGGTCTCCAAATGTGACTTGAATTCCCAGCAGTCTCCCTGCTAGGAAAGCAGTTTTTGGGGTAGTCTTAGCTCAAAACCCCCAAAATTTAGTTTCCTTCCTTACATCCACTTCAGTCACATCACCTGTGAAAAAAAACAACCCAAAACACCAACAAAACCTGAATATCAGTTACTTACTGTTGTGCATAAATTATTACTTGTAACTGGAAAAAAGTGCTTTCATCTAGGATGCTGGAGCAATACTTAATATTTTTATGAAGCCATCCTGGTATCACTGACTTCACATTGGCCATGAAATATCATCATTCTACGGATCTGGATACTGTTAGAGCATATTTTCTAATTTAACTTCAATATTCAGCTCACGTAACCTCCAATTTAATGATAGTGGAGAAGATAATCGTGAACTGTTCTTCAGGAAGATCGAGAGCACTTTTAAAGCTATTAATATCATTAGTATTTGCTGTGCATGCTAAAACATCATCTCCTTTATTTTTACTGCTAAAGTATAACCCTCCAGAAGGGGAACAAGTCAGCTACACCCAAAAGTTGTAATATGCAGAAACACGAGGCAGACTAGCTGCCAACTGCCCTTCAGATTCAGGGGTATCCTAAATCAGATCCAATACCACACACGTGCAGTAAAATTCAAATTCCAGCTTTTGCCCTGGAACATGGCATGACTAAAATGTGCAAAGGCCCTGAAGCTGTGAATAACTGAGGACCATTAATTATGTTCAGTTCCCAAGCTGAAAAATCTTTCTAGCATTTTGCTTGGTATGTCTACTCTTTGTGGTGTTTTTGGTAATTTTCAAATGCAAGATATTGAAATATTGTTTTTCTTTTTCAGGCTATTACCATATGAACTTTCTCCTTAGAACCTTTCATTTTACTTTTTTCCTCCCTCCATTCCCAATTCTTAGGGAAACAGCAGTATGGAGCAAGAGAGGAAATTACAGGCAGCCAAGTATAGGAGACACAAAGGATGGGAGAACATAACAGGTGTAAAGATACAGAGAAACTAGGTTTCTTTTTAGTGAAAAATGTCAAATCCAACATCTAGTGAGATATTTATTTGGTTTTATATAGACAGGATATGATCCTTCTGAAGTTTCTAACAGAATTGATATTCTTGAGTGAAGGAAAATAGAATGTGTGTGTCCTGGTGCACACACCCAGAAATTAAAATGCATCTACATGGAAACATGTAAATAGATGTAATTGCAAGTGGTTAACATGCAGAGCAGGTTCCTACAATGTTTTTCCAGCATGTTAGTAAGATTAAAATTAAAACCAGCCATACATCCCTCTATCCTTGCATCTAGTGGCAAAATCATCAGTGTTATTTAACCTCTTAACGCTATCTGGACAGCAGCATGACTGTTGTCAAATTTACAACTCTGTATCACTCTCCCTAGCCTCTATTTTAAAATGAAGGAATCACATGCACATCTTTCTGTATGTCAGTATTCCTTGTCAAGCTCACAATCCTGGAAACCTTACCTTATGGACATTAAGACTGAGGTGGATAAGCCATTGTTATGTTGTTAGAAAACAAATACAAATAAGCAAAAATACACATTTCATTCTTTGTTCACTCAGTTACTGTTCTTGCAGAAGTCCTTCACTGAAAGACTTGGAAATTAAAAGGAAACTCCATTCTGTAAATTGTACTATAAACAAAATAAATGTTTCCTATAAATTTGATAGTTCTGAAAAATCAGCACAGGAAAGGATTCTCTTTGAATATACTATTTGTGAATAGTGCAAACAGTACCCTACAGCAAATTAAATGTTTGGTTTTCAAGGTGAGTTTTGGCAGGATTTTTCTACTCCTTTTTAAACATACCTGTGATTTGTTTCATAAACTTGAAAATGCAAGGAAAAAGCATATTTTTTTTTTCTTAATAATACAAGTATTGCTAACACTGCCAAAACTTACAACATGAGATCATGAAACAACCTCACAGACACAACTGTCTCCAGAGGCATTAGCCTACATATGGATCATATCTCAAAGCGTTTCTGCATGGCTGACTTTAAAGCAGAAGTGATATTCCTGTTATTGCCAGCACTGAGGGCTACTCAGAGAAATAAAACACACACATAAAAGACCCACACAGAGCGAGACAACTCCCTGAACTCCCAACACAGAAATAGCAGTGAGACAATCTCCTCCTTCACCAATATCGCTTCACGTAGCTGCTGGCTGGAGCAGGCAGAAGTGTCCAGCTGCAGCCCAAGAGCATCTCTGCACACAAACATGCAGGCAAGACACACAGACCCGACAGCAGCACTCTGCAAAACCCACTCTGTATTTACTAGTGGTGGTTTCCAGCTTTGCCTGGTCTGTACCCAGCAGTCCCTCAGCACGGGCAGTAAGCACATCACTGAAAACAGCTTTTTAAAACGCCCCTTGTTAGACTGCAGCACTGCATCTTTCCAGAAGCTCTGCTCAGTGCTTCTTCCAGGGGCTGCTCCCTTGGCACCAGGTGAGCACCAGCACCGAGCTCAGCCCTGTGAGGCTCCAGCCCTCGCTGCCACTGCCCAGCACAGCCCACCATGGGTCTCTCCTCAGGGACACAGCCACTCCTGCCTGCTCTCTTCAGTGTCCCCGAGGTGTCCCCAGCATCCCTCCTGCAAGGGCAGCCTCCCCTCAGCTCTGCTCCCCCGTCCTGCACTCGGCTCTACCACACACATTTCCCAGGGCTGGAGCAGCATTCAGTGGCACATTAGTGATTACTGTTTAATATTGATTAAATGGGACATTAAATGCTAGCAATGTAAACATTAAATGGGAAAAAAATTATCCCAAAGGTCTTTTCTGCGGTTCTGTGAGCTCCCTCAGGCAACAGGTGTGATCCAAGCTGCGACAGTTCCAGGAGGAACCTTCTAGAAGGAGACATCCAACAGCTGCTGTTGAACGTGTTAAACTCTGAAATGTTCCATAAATGCCAACTTAGTGCCAGGCATAACATTTGCAAAAATTTCAATATAAATGCTTTTTTTTCTGCCTCTCGCCCAGCTCATACATCACTCTGGAGCCGTGTGCTGCCTCAAGCAGGGCTGTCTGTGGGCTCTTCCTGACTCTCTGCAGCCACTCACTGACCTGGATCATGGCCATACCACACTGCTTCTGAATTTCACTGTGGTAAAAAAAATGGTAAAATTCAGCATATGGACAGTCAGTTTCTGCTTTGCTGATTATAAAATGGAAGAACAGATAAAAGAACACTCATCTCTGAATTGCCCTTATTAAAGCAGAGACTCCTGGAATAAACAGGGTGTAACACTGTGCTTGAGGTGTTGAGTTTTATTCTCCTTTAGGCCCAGCCCAAAACTCCAGGGATCTAAAACCAACCTAACTTCTAAAAAACAGCACAAACCACCAGCTTCTGAAGTTTGGTAACTCTTTTTCTGCATACCTAAACATTAAAGCCTCCAAAGAAAGCTGCGGCATATGATATTTTAAAAGATGTTGCGAAGATATGGAAAGAATAAAAGGTCATGATAACCAATGATTTAACAGATTGTGGGTGGAGAAGTTTTTGTGCTTCTGATAATTAATTGGCAGGTTTAGAGACCACAGTTCTTAATTAAACTGTAAATACGTGTTGATGAGCATCGTGATTTAATAATAATTAATGGCTTTATCCTGTTATCATAAGAACATATAAAATGGATTTTGTTCTTCCATAATTTAGCAGACACATTAATAATTTTTCCCACTAATTTCATAGAAAAAGAGAGTCGCTGTAAACATAAGGGCTGTGAACTTCAACGTGAAGGTTTGGCATGAATCAGGTACACTGTGGATGGCTAAAAATAGAAAGCAAGATGAGGAGGGGAAAACCAAAATATTTCTGAGGACTACAGTGTCCATGAAGTTGCATGAGATGGCATGTTTGTTATCTTCTTTTAATTTTCTTCAGAAATTTATTACTGGTACTGAAAGAAACCAGCCTTTTGCAGCACAAGAAGCTCTGCTTTGGTGGAGATATTGTCAGAAAAGAGAAGTAGCATACCTAAATCTTGTGTCCATTTTCACTTGCACAGAAAAACAGATCATGCACCACAGGAGAGAGTATATGGGGGATATTCTCTAGTCTCCAGCTCAAGAAGCAGTGGAAACTTCTGCTTTTGCGGAGATAAGTCAATAAAAGCAAAGGTTCCACAGTTCCAACAAGTCTTTTATTCAGCCTGCACACAATTACTGATTGCAAGCTTGTTGGAGAGAGAATTGGAAGCACAACTAAGTTTTGCAAGAAAAATGTCTGATACAACATAATTATTCTAACTCAAAGGACTTCTTTTTACATAAGAAACAATAAAATAGTCACTGAGAAGGAAAAGGAATTTTTCTGTCCTTCCCAATGGCAATTGATTTAACACTTAGAATTGTCTCCCATGATGCAGCATCTTCCTTCTTCCCTAGGAAAAATGGAGAGAATGAGACTTTTGGGCTTTTTTGGCAAAAGATATTTCTGCTGAAGCAAAAGAGGAATATTCATTTGGATTACTCTAGGATTATGCTCTAAAAGAAACTGGCATCCTGCAATTTTTGCAATTACAAAGGGTATGGACATGGGAAAAAAACCACAAACAAAAAAATTTATAGAAGCTTGCAAATTACTTAAAATTCTAAACTGCAGCCAGAATATATGTTTTTTGTAGCTAGAAACTTCCACACATGTTCTTCCTACTGAAAATGGTACAAGTTTTCTGATGGGATCTTTGAAAAAGTTTGTGTCAATCTCAAGGATTTAAAACCTGCGTGAAGAGTATAACTTGAGCTTAACTGTGGAGCTGCTAAGGTCTCTCTCTATAAATTTTACATAAGTTTACAGTGCCAGAGTGTTGCCTGGTGGTTCACACAGTAAGCTAAAGAGCAGTCCCTACCCACACCTTGCAACCACAATTGCTTATGACAAGACAACCTGGAGCGGGCAGGAGGGGAAGACAAGTCTTTATTGGAACCTCCCTGTAGTATCTCATGGTAATTTACTCTGAGAAGCACAGAGCTTTTTCTTAGGAAAGCAGTATTTTAAACAATACTGCCTTGCAGTGCACGAGATGGTGAATAGAAAAGCAGCAGAACATCTCATAAGCCTGCAGTAAACAATTCTTGTTTGGCAATACTTGTGGAAGAATATATAAAAAGAGTAACCAAAGAAATCTTTGACTTTGACTGTAACAAAAAAGCTTACTTTTCTCTTGGACCATTTGCAAAAGCTGTAGTGAAGATGATTAAAATGGAGCAAAAAGGAAACAGTATTTGCATTCATTCTGGTAATAGAATATGAAATTAAAGCATGAAGGGATTAATGTTTTAAAGCTTGACTTGCAGTGATAAAGCTAAGGTATTAGAAGAGACAACATAACCGTTACAGGATAGACAAGCAGAGAAAAAGCAGCACATGCCTTAAAGATGAGCAAGGCAACCTAGAATGGAATTACAAAATGATTAATCAATACAAATGAGAAAGTGTACAAGGAAAGAGAGCTTGGTGAGGCTTCTTATGGGACTCAACACTGCAGCCGCTTAAAGATAATGAAAGGAGCACAGCAAAGCCAAAGAAATGCTTTCATTCAGTAGCAAAGTCATTTGTGAACAGTTTAAATTACCCTAATCACCTCCCCTCCAGCCGTCAGTATGCTCTGTCTCTTTAGTTATTTAAAAAAAAGAGTTTGGGGAAATGAGTTCTGCAAATCTAAGCTGCAAAATAATTATACACACACCGTTTTAGCATTTTAACAATGCAATCCCAAACATTTGTTCTCATTAGAATGCAAATCGACTCATTTAATAATCCCACATGAGAATTCCACCACACTCAGCTTAAAAAGCGCAGTGGTATTCAAAATATTATTAATAAATGCCAAATATGGAACAGCCAGTTTGTTTTGCCAGCAGCTCAGGGTAGATAAAAGACATATAGAACATTTTTTCCAATCAAATTCATTTAATTGAAATTTAACAGTGATAATAGTCTGGGTTGGTCTTTAAAAATATGAAGGTGACAGTACCCTCTTAACACAGATACATTCACATTCACTAAAGGCTGAACACTACAGCCTGTCATACAAATCAATGACATCAATTTGCTTCAAGTAGCATCCAATTTCAGTACGGTACTTCACTATTAATAGTTTTAACCTCTGGTACCAGTTCAAAGCACTGTCCTGAAGTGTGTCATTTCCGATTTATCAATCCAAGTGGCAGCGTCATATTTTCAGTACTACTGCAGAATTTTGATAATTAGGGAGCTGAAAAAAACCGTTTCAAACAAACAAAAAAAAAAAGGCTTAGCAATACCATAAAAATCAGCACTTTTCTATATTATTTACCATCCTATTCTTATCCTGGAATGCTACACACTTCTGTTGCTCAATAAAGTATAATATTTCATAGCCATCAGAAGGAAATCTAATTTAGAACAGAAATCAGATATATTTAAGTGGAACTCTCTAAATAATTAAGAAATCTGTAATGACCAGGACTGACATAATTAAACAAAATCTGATCCTGAGGCATCTTTATTAATGAGTAACTCTCATGTCAATATATAAGAGAAGCAAGGTAGAGATACAATAATACTTTCTTCAAATTTCTGATACCAGTAAGAATTTCAAATTAAATACACCATTTTCCATTCTTGGAATGAGCACACAGAATTTTAGTAGATAGAAATGAAAATGATTGCTCTGATCTGCTTCCAAGCCCATGATTCAGACCTCATTCTTGATGATTTAGGGAACAATTTGCTTTTTTCAGAGAGGGACAAGTTGTGCCCCTTTAGTCATTCAGAACAGCATGGTACATCTAACTCCACATCCCACAGAGCAGGTCAGTAGGGCCATGGGCATAAATGACTGGATATGATTAGAAACATCAACCAAAGCTGCTGCTTCCTGCTCTGTTCCTCCAAGCTTCATTCATGTGGATTCTGCTGCTTCCAGAAACTAACATGGTGTGCAGGACACTCACCCAGGGGTGAGCAGGGAGTGATCCAAAGAACATGTTGGGCATATTGTGTATACTCAATAGTGAATGTTTTTCCAGTACTGATTAGGGCAATACAGCAGCTGCTGAAATATTAAAAGTCTTTGAGAGTTAATACAGTATGACAACAAAAACAAATTAAATATTGTAATATGACATGGAGTATAAATTGTCCTTGACATAAAGTTATAAATATCTGGAGAATCTTTATTTGTTTTGAAAATGTCAGCTTGTCAGAAATTTTCTTCTGACTGTTTTAATTACCTCTACACTGATGCACATTTAAGCCACAATAAACATTTTTAGAAATCTCAGCTTTGGATTACACAACTACATTTTTATATACCCACTTCTGAATTTTTTAACTCAAATTAAAAGGATTTCAGGTTTTCTGCCTCAGAATGCTGATATAGAACCCACTTCCTCTTGATACAGAAATCTCTCTATCACATGCTGATCACTTAACTAGCTTGCAGATATGTATAAAATAATACAAAGTATTCATCTACAGGAGACAATGCCAACTCTCTTTCTGATGATCACAAAGTGTGTAACAAAGTTCACAGAATGGTGCTTAACTCCTTCCGACCCTCAGCTGAGGAAGACAAAACAGTATGATGGATGAGGATGTTGTGCCATGAGCTGCACCTATACCACACCTCCAAATTCATTATTCAGTCTTTTAACCACTAGGTATTTCTGCTTCACATGAGTAAAAATATACCGTAATGGTAATTAACTGAATATCCTAGAGACACATAACCCACAGATGGGCTAATTTACTTTACTGGCAATGTAATTGCCCAGTAGCAGTGAAGCAATGAATAATCATCCATTGTAAGCTACTGTTAAGTATGTCCTAATAGATTGGTTTCGCTGATTTTTTTCCTGGGTATTTACACAACCTCCTCCATTACATTTTCTGAGCACCTAAAACCTTCAGTGAATTTGCCTTCACAATTCTCTTAGAAGGTAAATAACTCCATTCTCATTTCACTAAGGCAGAAATAAAGAAGTGAATTTGTTCCAAAGTGTTCACGTACCAGCTGGGAACTGAAACTTTGCCCACCCTCATGCATGCCAGCAGAGTGTTCTATAAGAAGATGGAGCTTGGGTGCACAGGACACCACTACAGGATGTAGTGGCTCTGAGCACATTTAGAGACACAAAAAGAACAGGCACAGCATGTTGGAAAGGACTGTACTTCTAGAGTTAGGCCCAGCACGACAGTCTCAACTTCAAGTTCTAAGGCAAAAAAACCATTGAGAGCAAAAAAACCATTCACAATAGACCTAATCATAAAAATGCACTCCTGAAGTTCATGTAAAAAGAGGAATACCAGCACAGCAGTGTTTTTATTTAATTAAAGAATCCTGCTTGCTTATGTTTTGTATACTTTGCGTAACACTTAGCCAATCACACATGACAGTATACAATTATTCTAGGAAAACTTGCTTAGATTCCAGACATGCAATTATTACACAGTTGTGTCTGGGAAATTATCAAAACAGTATGGTATTTATAAAAGCGAGAGCAAGCCCACATACACATTATCAAATTAAACTGTGGTAATGTGTTTTTTCACATGACTAAAATTTTTATAACATAATTCTGCAATATCTTGTTGCTTCACAGAGTTGTTGCACTTAGAGTCAAAAAAAATCTCATTCACATTTTTATGCCCAAAGAATTGCAGATTTAAAAAGAAGCTTTTAAAACTTCAATTACTTGATCAATATACAATGAAATTACGAAAATCATGATCTTGGTAGCCTCAGAGCTTTTTCCATCCCAGTTTCCTGGCTGCATTCCATGCCTCGTGGTTTAACACATGGTTTCATAAGCAAGTACAGCATTTAAAAAGTGCACCAAAGCTTTCCAACAAATCACTTACAAAAAGATTTACAACAGGAGTTAGATTTTAGCAATCTAAAATTATAACAGTCCTTTGTTGCTGCTATAGCCACACCTTTGGCTTTACTCTGGCTATATCCTTGGTATAGGCCCGGATATAACCATTATCCAGTGCCTTAACACTGTCAATATTAAAGTCTGTGGTGCTGGAGCTACTTTTCATGCTATGCAGTCATGACAATACCCTCTTGAGTCTTGAACAAAATAATCTCATTATCACACAGCATTCACATGGAGGAGAGGAGGAGAATCAGAGCAAAATAAATTCGTTCCTTTCACATCCTTTTTCCTCTGTCCCAAGTCAAGTAACACAAACTCCACACTGGTAAAGGGAAGCTGCTGAGCACTGCAAAGCTCCAAGTGCAGTTCAGCATTGCACTGAACTGGAAGAGCAAGGGTTTCTTGAGGCCTGTCATCTAAACCTCACTAAATGGAAGGAAGCATAACTGTTCTTTGCCCCTAAGGTAATAATGTCCTGAGAGTTTTTTGCTTTTTCCTTGGGTTTTCTTTTGGAGGAGGGGTTATTGTTTGGGGTTGTTTTTTTGGACAAGCAAAAATCATTCTAAATGGAAATACCAGTTAAGAGTATAAAATTGTAACATTTGTAACAATGTTACACTTGTAACATTTTTTATTTCTCATATTGCACAATGAACATGGCATTTTAAAATTGAGACAAAGGTTCTAAGGCAGCTTACTGTTTGCTATTTCTAGCTGAATTGCGTTCATGTAGATTAATTAATATAACTTTTACTAGTACACTTTTCCTTATGTATCACACTAAGAAGAAAAAAATACAAGAGAAAAAAGATTTCTTATTGGAAAAATTACATGTTAACATTTGCCACAGTTGCTCACTGTCGACCTCTTCTCCTGGAAGAAGTTTTGCTGCGGAGATTTCATGGCAGGCTTTGACTGTGGCAGTCCTTTAGTCGCATAAAAGAAGCTGCTAAATGCTTCATTAGTTGCTAGGAGATTCCTTATTTACATTCACAGAATATCTAACACACTGATATTCACCAGTATTCCCAGCATCAACAAAACCATCAGATTTTCACACGAGAACCTGTCAGAGTTATTGAGGTAGAAACATAAACTGTGATTAAGTTTTCTCATCCTGAAGTGGCCATCCCATCCCATCCCATCCCATCCCATCCCATCCCACTCAGGAGTTTTTCTAACATTTTTTCTTCTGCAAAATATTTCTCAGGAAAATGAATACCAGTAAGCTGCAGTCATGATGCTTCTTAATGCGAATTGCAAAGGTCAAAGTTATTCAAAGGTGCCAGGATAGGTGGTAATTGTGAATTTTAAAAGTTAGTATGTCCAAAAGTTGTTCAGGTCAGTGAACACACAGTGGAGCAAGGGGGTTGGTTTTGCTCTCTCTGAATCCTCAAAAGAAGACAATTCTAAAAGGATCTTACACATCCTTTTCTTTGAGAAACAGGATACAGACCTCAGTAGATGCATAGGATAAATAATATCTAATAAAGATATTAGACAGACCTACATTTTCTGCCAATTGTCACCTATTTACAAATATTATTAGGAAATAAAATCCTCAGAAGAGAATGTGTTATTTAAAGAGTATCCTCGCTCACCATTTCAAATATATTATTATTCATGTACAGTTATAGGATTGAGGTTTTTCCAGGATTCTCTCAATTTCATTTCTTATGATCATGTGACAAATAAATGCACTGGATGTGCTTGAGTTGCTGCATAACTATTGATTCAGAATGCATAAGAAAGCATCATTGATAAAGCAAATATAAAAGCACATATACCTCTTTCCATAACTGTATTTGTAATTTTTTTCAAAATAACATTAATACTCCTCAGCTGAGTGTGTGCCTCTACACGATAAATATCTAAATACTGAATGTCTTTACTAAAAGATCTAAACAGACCACACTTCAGTAACCTCAACCAATAAACAAGTGAAAAAAAGAACCCCAATCATCTGAGAAGGAAATTATGACAGGTTCAATAACTGCCTTTATTACATTAGTTATTCCTGTTATAGTTTGGTAAAATGTGTAGTTGCTGGTGGGTTTGGGGTTTTTTTAAAACATATTACAAATCAGGAGGCTCATAGGGAACTTTAGGTAAAGCTAACAACCCATTTACAAATCCCTCATTTCCAACAGCATTAAAATTCTGGAGGCTTCTGCTTCTTAATTGTACATAGGCAGGACAATTTGCTCCAAGGTTTTATTACATTAATTTTGTATAACATTGTTATGCATTATTAGATTCTTGCTAAACTACACACTGCTGAAGCATGAAGTAGAGAGCTCAGACTAAAATCCATCCTGGAGTTTACAGTACTGCATGGTCTAAAAAGTTTAAAGTATTGTACTTATATTTTAAATATCTGTAACCACCTAACTTGGGAAAAAGAGAATGCAGGGTTGAAGGAGTATCAGTGCAGTAGCAGATCTTGTAAAAAGAACAGAAAAAACTACTCTAACTTTGGAAATGCATGCAAATTCTTCTGTAACTAGTTTGAAGAGGAACAGTGGTAATATATGCTGGTATAATTGAAGATATCCTTGTAGTCTCTTCGGAAAAGATAACATTTCTAGGCAAATCTGATGCTTCAGAATAAAATAGGAGATTACTTAGGAAATTGAAAAATGTAGGGGGAAAATCCCTGCTCTGTTAATTGCAGCATGTCTGTTTGAACAGTTTTATTAAATTCTTCATGTTTATTCTTAGAGTTTCTTTCTCCTATACCACAGAGTGCCCTAAGGGGATGGTATTCAGACTTCACCCAGAGATCCAAACCTTCACTCAAAATGATCTTGCCTGATCCTTTTGCCTCTGCAGATCTGAGCAGAGTTCCTTGAGGAAGCCTTGAAACATCCCAAACCTCTGTACTGCTCTTCTGTTTATATAGGCAATTAGAACAACAAACTGCCACCAAAGTATTGCTGTGGGAAGCAGGGATAGGACTGAAGGTGACAGGGAGGGGAGAGGAACCAGACTCCTCCAGCCTGACAGCTGCTGTGGTCCAGTGGCTGCTGTGAAGGTTCAAAAGCCCTGATGAAATCAAAGTGCCCCAGAGACTCCCTGCAGCCACGCTGGTGAGACACAGATAGGATGAAGGGATGACCCAGCAGATGGAAAACTGTCTGGGCTCTGGGGCTGGAAGGGTCAGCTTTGCCAGGGGTAGAAAAGGCAGTTTGTGACTGGTGTGTCACTCAGACACTCACACCAATACTGTTTAATGTCCTTATTTACAACCTGCACAACAGGATGAAGCACACTCCTTGGCAATTACACTTTCCAGCTGGCTTAGGACCTTTTTTTAGAATTGATTGAGAAAGTCTTATTGTTAAAAACACATAAAAAAAGAAATGAGATGATTGGCCTGCTTCTCTATATATATACTTTGTAGAATAACTAACTGATTATACTGTCCGTATCAAATATGACCAATTATATATGTCGCTGTCATAATAAATTATTATGTTTATTTAAAATGTTTATAATGAGCACCTTGTACTTGGAAATCAGTGTCTTTATTCAAATATTATCTATTACTACAGGAAGATAGGCTGGTATTTTTTTCTGTCAGAGTACCTTCCATCATCACTTTTGCAAGACAAATGCAAAAATAGAAAGATTTTTTTTTACCAACATCTATGGTATATTAGGGAAATGAGAAGGTTCAGTGCAGAATTGTAGATTTCATTAATGCAATTATATATATTCAGAATAAATGCCTAATTCAAGCAACTGATATATGCTGCTCACTCACTGACATTGTTCAGAAAACTGTAAAACAAACCACTAATAAATATGTTCCTGGAATATCTATTTCTGTAAAGAGCTAATGAGGATAAAACCTTTAAGATAGTCTAAATCAATGAAGAATCAAAATCAACATTTCCAAAAGGCTGCTTGGTAAAAATGTTGCTGCTAGAACTACCACTCACTGACAGTGGTAAACACATATTAACTCCAAACCCAGAATATTTCAGAGGAAAGGCATAATTGTTCATTAAAGCTTGATATGTGATTGAAGGCAGAAATATCATGGTTCAAACTATAATGCAATCTGAAGAAATAATTTCAGATATTTTCTATAACTCAGATAACTACTAGGTAATTCTTTAGGGAAGATCTTTAACTTTTGAAGGTCCATGAATCTGTGGGAGAAGGACAGATCAGGGGAAAATGAAGGAGCTGAAGTTATTTTTTACTAGAGCCAAAACAGAGTTATTTTTCAGAAACTGTGCAGGGAGATGTTCTCATTAGGAAAGATGATCTGGTTGTGATTCTTCAGAACTGAGTCTTCCCATTGGCAGGGACAGATAAGTTTCAGAAGAAATGTAGGAGATTTATTTTTACGGTTTCTATAATATTTTTCATTAACAGAACCCAAACAACAAAACAAAAACAGAACAAAAAAAACCAACAAAAATCCAAACACTTCTGTTTCAAAAAGACTGTTTAGTAACCAATTCCCATTACTGTCATCGCCCAGAGGGAAAAGAACATCAGTATTTCATCAAAAATTAAAATAGATTAGATAATCCAGGGATTATCCAAGGATACAGCTCCATTGAGAACCTATTGATGAATAGTGCTCCGAGACACAACTGATGAATGGGTGAGGGAAACCACCTGCACTGCAAACGTGCAAACAGCAGCTCAGGAGATGGGAAAATTAGATCAGGCTCACCCTAATGGGAGCTCTGTCAGTAAGGAGACAAATTTACTGCCACTTTCATAAAACAGGAAGTATTTCAATAACACATTGTAATTTATCCTCACAAATAATTTCTTTGAAGAATACCAGAAATAAAAGCAGTCTGAAAAAGAATAAATATGCAAATTTCCTGTATAGCACTGTCGTGGTTTGACACTAGGTGAATGCCAGGCACCCACAAAAGTCACTCACTCACCCTCCCCTGCCAAAGCTGGGCAGAGGAGAGGAAAATTTAATGAAGAGTTCATGAGTTGAGATAAGAACCAGAAGAAATCACTCCAAGGGAAAAAGAGAGACAAAGCGAGTTTATTACTAACAGAATCAGAGGAGGATGAGAAGTAAAAGAAACCCTTAAAACACCTTTTCCCCCCAGCCCCTCCCTCCTTCCCACCGACAGCACAGGGAGACAGGGCGTGGGGGTTTG